>APFE030453893.1:0-32689 GCA_000404065.3 Pinus taeda | reverse complement strand
CAATCCATCTATCTACATGGTTTCACTCGATGTGGACCCCCGTGTAAATAATATTTACTATTTGGGGTATGATATTTCAAAATTTTAGATTTTTGCTAATGATCGAATCCACAAGTCCGTTACAACATGTCTGTCTTCATGCACCTCTCTTACATCCAGTTCGGTTTGGAAGTGTTTGTCCCTCATCCAATCATGGGATAGTGAAGTTGATCATATCTATCCAGAATCATACTTATCATATTTTCTCTCACGTAATCAAATCCTTGGTCTTTTTTCAAATTTTGCGCGTCAAATTTTCCCACTCATCACACGAGCAATCTCCCTATGTGATGACGAGTGCACAACCTATCGCATGAATCAAGTTACTTTCATTTAACCACACCAACCAGTTTCACAAATTCATAGTTCTGGCATCATTTCTACATTTATGTGATGACCATGATGCCTGAACACTTTTTCACTAGTTACAGGTGGGTTTTCTATCATGCTTAGTGCACATTGAACTTGGTTCCCTCATTCAGAGTGTTCGTACAATTGTTCAAAAGGTTCTTTGATCATGTCGAACTGGGAATCCGACATCTCAACTGATTAGTCTGACTTCTCTTCTACCTTGTGTGGTTCTCATGTAGTTTAACATTTTCCTAACAATAAATCCAATGCCAATCGCTTCACACACTATGATCTTCACCGCGTAACATGTTTCTCCTTAGAATTTTGTTAAGCGATTGCCCTACACTGATGGCTATGGTAGGCCATCACTGTCTTGACATGGTTGATTAGAATGACGATACCTATATGTTCATATCATATTCCCATCATTATCCCCTCTCTCAAACTAGGAATCTGTCTACTCAAATATCACGAATCTTTTAGAACAACCATCACAAATTTTATGATCCAATCCCTGAATGGCTGGAACAATCTTACTTGGTGAGTCATCTTACAGGTAACAAACTTCAATCCTTCCTCTCACTCATTGAGATGGTGTAGAACAACACACACTCGTAAGAGGCCTCTGAGATTTGTTGAAAAAAGGTAGTCACAGAAGAGGTAAGCATGTGCGTTGGGTGGTTGTGACACATTCTTCCGCCCACAGGTGAGACCTTCTCTCGTGTGCAAGTTTTTCATTTTTTTTTAATTTTCTGTTGCACACTATTTTTTATTTGTTTTAATCGATCGTATCTTTGTGACTGCAGGTCAAGTATGCCTATGATGGATTCATTGAAAATTTCATTTCATGTAACCCCGACCATTTAACGTAGGAGTAGGAGTAGTGTTTTCTTTTTCACTTGTCTTTGCTTTCTGTTTTGCATGATTGTTTGCTTGCTGACTTCATTGCTTTGCTTTCTTGTTGTTTTTTTCACTTTGTTTGATTTTCTTACTATTTTTGTTTACGTTTTTTTGGTCTGCTTGATATATTACTATTTTTGTTTCCAGAAATAAGTGTTGCCAGCTACTATGTTCTGGATTTTGAATAGAGTATGTGGCTGAAATTTGAAGGGACTTGTGACGCTGCAACACTTGGCCAGTATTGTGTCCATCTTCTTTGTGCTTGGTTATAACCTTTGATTGATGAAGTCTTGATGGAAAATATGAACCATATGCAAGGGAAGTTTTGGTCCAACCATGAACATGTGTCCACATTATGAAGCCCCATGCCTGTACTCAGCCTTCTTCTTTGTGTGTTCAAGCTCATCCAACTAGTAGAAATGGAGAAGGGGGAAATCTAAACGAGAAAACCTATGTCAGAGGTATTACATGATTATTTGAAGGAACAACCTCTTCTGCTCTCAATAAGTTGGGATCCCTCTTCCACCCCAAAAATAAACAAATGCCTACACACAATCCTCTTGAAAAATACAAAGGCGAAAGAAGAGAAAGGCTTCCTGCACAGAGAGGTGAAGCATGCAACTCCACTAGGGTACTGTCCAGGCTCAATGGAAGTGGAGCAATGTGTGTGAAGCATACAACTCCACCAGGGTACTGTCCAGGCCTATTAGCAGCAGAGCAACACCAAAGATGAAAACTTATACTCTAAAAATCTTCAACTCGCGAGCTAAACTACCCTTCTTGAATTCAAAACACTAAGATCAAGTTGAACTTTTGATTGTGTTTGACTTAGTTGTCAAAGGGTGGACCATGTATGTCCATGGGGTAAGTGGGGAAGTCGAAGTAACCCGCATAGCGATTCAATACTCCTCAAAATATCAAGGCCCTATGCTAGAAATGAACTGAAATAGAGAAGCTGTAATTATACCAGTGTGTTGCTAAGTGTTGAGGTGGCTATAACCACCCTCCAAAATTTTGGCCTGCACCTAATTTTAGAGCCTCCCTTGAGAGTTTCACTTGATGAATGCACACACTCGGGTTCACTCCATGAGCTCATGTGAGTCCTTGCATTTTCCTTGCTTGTTCATTTCATTCAATATTCTGCATGCTGGTGTCTGAGTAATGCTTGCGACCATGTTTTGGTTATGCTCAAAGTCTGCACTTTGTATGTGCTTGTTGTATTCATTATGAAGGCATCTTTCACACTCGCACATGGAGTCACATTCACTGTCGTGCAAGTGTCTTCTTGATCAGTGAACAATCAATCATGAGTGTCGCGATTGTCACTTGCACCGTTGGTCAGTCATGTTGAACATGTGTGTCTGGATGATTTGCATCATTTCATCGTCTAGTCATGCGAGTGTCTGTTTGCATGATCACCTCTACATCTTTCGATCATTCACACACTTAGCCATTTTTGTTGAAGTTCTAATGACCAAACTCTCCTCTGACCACTGGACCATCACCCCACCATCGACTCAATCGAGTGTCAACGAAAATAATGCAGAAGCATCAAGTAAGTATTTTCAAGCTACGATACCCGCAAGCATTTCAATCACTTTCATGCTGACCACCCAGAGAGTTGGACCCGGTAGTCACCCTAGGACTGACTCCCATAAAAAATTTCACAGAAGCCACTGACCTTACTCACTCAGCTGACTAAGGAAATTGCGTAGATAGGCTAGACAAACACCAAGTGCCCATCCATGTCTCCCTCACAAAATTGTGCAGTTTTCCCAGTCAATCATCCCAACAATCGACTGGTTGCTTGTCCAAGAAATTGCGCAGTTTTCATGAGTAGGCATTTTGCTGCTAAGAAGTCCACTTAGATCAAAAATTGCATAGAGATTATCAATAGGCTGACCTCCCAGCCTCAATGCAGTTTCCTCTGCGAGCAACTCCTAGCCGCAGACTTCTAGTTCCCTTTAGGAATTGTGCAATTTGTGCTGCCAGTGACCCTCGCATCCAACTACCAGTTCCCTTAGGTAATTATGCAGTTTTGGCTGCTAGTGACCCCAATAGCCAGCCAACTGCCAATTCCCTCTGGGAATTGCGCAGTTTTGACTACCAGGCTCCCGGGAAGTTCCTCCCAAAAGCTATGTAATCTCTGCCTACTAACCCTCCTTGTAGCCCAGCTTGTTCCTCTAGAAAATTGTGCAAATTTGTCCTTCCATCCCCTAATGCTTGATCCTTCCAAAAACTATGTAGATCCTACCTACCTTTCTTTCCTGCAGTTCGAACTATCCCTCCCAAAATTTGCGCAAATTTTCCTTCCAACCGAGCCAAACCTCGCAGACAGTCACTGTCGGCTTGGATTTCCCATCTTCATCACTCAATGACTCTTGTGCAGTTTTCATCAGCAGCGACCGAAGACATCATCCCGCTTCTAAAACTTTCTGCCTATCCTGGTCACCTACATCCGAAATGATCATGTGTCATGGTAGAATAGGAGGTTTTGGATTTGATGTCATCTCGTCATGAGTGACTGTAGGTATAGGTACACCAACAAACATGGAAAGACAACGAATGGGATGAATGAAGGGAGCACATGTAGAAGGACAAGTTCACCAATAGACAAACGAATGATGCATGCAAAGAGATGTGCTCACGAATGGATGATCATGCAAAGATATGTTCGCAGAAGAAAGGATGAGCAAACATGCAATATGTGCTCATGAACGGACGAATGGACGAACATGCACCTTTCACCAACAGATGAGCTTGTCAAGGCTTCCAACATGAAAGAAAGGAGAAAAATGCCTAAGAATCATCAAGCAGACCAAAGACCATCAAACTCTTCGCACACTTTTCCATGCAGAGGTGAAGCTGTGATACACCATGAAGACATCCGTCACCCAACAAAATTGTAGCTTGACATGCACTCCAACAGCAACATGAATGTACCAATAGTGCCATGACGAGTCATGTCGTCCACATCTTCACTATGGGCTATGTTTTCAATCAATGTAATGTAACGTGGAATTCCAAGAGACCCACTTGTTGTACAAAGAGTCATGTAAAGTTGAAAAGTCATGGAAGTCAAAAAATCATGAGGGTAGTCGAACAGGCACAAGGGGCAGTTTTCAACCTTGGCTATAAATACCCCCTAATTTATACATGCAAAGGAATTTTCACCTCAACTCCTCCCACATAGCCAAGAGAGTCTGTAATATTTTCTTGGAAGAGTAAGTAGTGGCTCTAATTCCCTGCACTGGGGGTTAGTAATTTATTGTGTAACAATGTGTCTTGGAACTTTCGCTTAATTCAAAAGCCTGCCAATAGACCAACAGGTTTTCACACATGTATTGTAACTATTGTAAGACTAATCTTTAACACTTGTGGTGCATGTTGCTTTAACATGTGTTCTACATCTGAACTATTTTACTTGTTGTAATGCATAATATATTAATGGAAATGTGTTGTATATGTGTTAACATTGTCTTACCCATGTAGACTACTCTCCAGGACACCAAATAGACATTTCACATAAAACTTGCTATAAAAATTGTTGCACTCGTTTAGACTCATTCGTTGATTGTTGTTCATGTTATCTTACCTTGTGTGTTGTGACTCCCGCATCCTTGTGGAATGATCCTCTAGAATTTTTTTATGTCCTATTGTGTTGTGTGTTCCTAGTAGTGTTGGTACTGCTCCCAATTGACCTAGAACTCACTCTCACCCTCTCCCTCAACAATGAAAGAACCATTGACACAAGTGACACTTACACTCGCTAGGCACACGAATTCCACTTCTCAAAGACAAAGAAAACCACTCTCTTGTGATGACAAGCAAGAGTTGAGGCAAATCCTTATGATAATGGCAATTGGGGCATCGTACCAGATGGGACTCCCACACCAAACGGTGTGAGGTATAGTTGGGACTTCATACCGGGGTGACCGCCTGATGTTGGCAGATCCAACATAATAACCAAGGTGTTATATAAACGGGAGAAATCCATGGAAGTAAAGTTGAGCGCCTACCCTAGACTATCATTTATTCTCAAAACAGGGTTTCCTGTAGTACTACAAGAACTACTATAGGGTTTCATTTAGTTTATTATAGGAAACATAGATTTATTACCAAATGTCCTAGTTCTCATCTAAAGTAATTTGAAGTTTTCAGAGGTGTCAAAATGGTGGATAAAGGTAGGAGGAGGTTGGAAAAGGATGTGGAACACCTTTCTAAACTGAAAAATATTCAAGAACTTATCTTGAATAAGGGGACATAGGTCGGCTAATGATCTCAAGAAACACTGTGATTTTTTGTATGCACAAACAGTTTTGGAAAAATGAGTGAAAATGGAATGAAGGTTTCAAGAAATATGTTATGAATGAAATGGATCTACAAGCCAACAAATTTCACTTGAAAAGAGGAAATTTATGTTTTTTCCTTGAAAGAATGTTAAACAATCATGAAAAGAAAAACTATATTTTTGTGTCTATCCTTTTAGAAGTTATAACCAAGATTCTTAAGGGAAAGGACTAAGGAATGCATAAGAGAGAGGCCACCAGGACCATGAAAGAGGCACAATGAGGTCACTAAGTTTCTCATAGGATGAACAACACTTTCAGCAGGGTGGTATGATGGGCCTCCAAACTAGACATAAATTAAGGCTCAAGCCTTTAAATTAGACATAAATTAACACCCATATGACCATCCTTCAACACATTAAACCTCTCTTTTTGCATTAGATAATGTATTTTTAACTTTAATATGTTCATTAGGAAGATTTATGGATAATTGCATATTTGTGCCTAATATTATTTATTTTTTTGGAATATTGTGAGAATATTGTGCAAATTATGAAGATTTGGAGGGGATAATTTAGGGAATTTCTCGCTACTACATGAGGATCAATATTAAATAATCAATCAACAAGATATTTTGGAATTATGTCACACATTGTGGAACTCCAATGATTGAGAAAATCTAGGAATGTGTTCCCTGCCATTTAATGCAAATTTCTAGTATTGGGAACCAGATCCACTAATCAAAGGAGTTTGGTGGGGAAAACTTCCTCCTTTCATTGGGAATGATTCCTAGTCATTTTTTATAAGTAAAAATTCTAATGTTTCTCTAGGGGTTGACTTTTATTAGTCTTCTTGTGGAGAGAACTCATATTGTTGAAGCTCCACTTTCATTTTCTATAGGGATGTAATTGCATTGAAGGGAAATAATGAAGATTAGTGACATGTTCAGCTTATAAATATTGATCTCCTTCATAGGAATTCGATTTTCCTTGGTATTGGCCATCCCAGGGGCCTCAGAGCCCTTTTGTATCAGTCACTTTTATTCCTTTCACTTCTTATTCACATACATCTCTTGTTTTTTTTTTTCTATTTTTGCATTTAATATTAATGATTTCATGTTGTAGGATTGGGTTAAATTGTTGAAGTAAGTTATTTTGTAGGATCAAAAGCATAATTTCATCATTAGAAAAACTTTGGAAGGTCATAGTAATCATTGAGTTACATGGATTAGTTTGCTTATTCCCAAATCTAGATTTCTAGAAGTCCTTTGTGGAAAATAATAATAAATTTTTGCTATCATGCCAATGACCTTAAATCAATTTGATTCCACTTTCATTAGATCAAAAAAATAAATTGGTTAATAACACAAATTACCCATTTGATTTTCAATTTATTAGGTTAGGAATTTGATAGATTTACTAGCTCACTAGTTCTCGACTTTCAAGATTTTAGACTAGTAATTTTCTGTTATTTTTTAGCGTGGGTTAATAGAGGTATTTTTGAGTGATTATTCTTGGAATGGAGAACTAAGATATCTTAGCCAATCAAATAAATCTCATCCAATTTGGATTTTATTTGGTTGATAATTCGGTGAATTATAACTCCCTATAGAAAATCTATTGTTTCTTGTAGTAAACTACAAGAAATACTGTAGCATCCTTCCAACATGTATATACTTGCCCAAATTCACTCAAGAAGATTGGTTATTGTCCCTTAGGGTTGAATTGAGACCACTAGGCTCTAAATCAATTATCAGGGAAGACTAAAGACCGCTTAGATTTACCCATGCAAAACATTTCAATGATTTAGGTTAATGGAAAATTTTCTGAATTGGATAATAAAATGATCATTTTCTTGATTTCCAGATCCAATGAACTCTGTTAATGTATCTAAACTCTTTGAAATGTAATGATTGAAATTTAGTTCAGGATATTTACTTTATGCAATTAGAATAGGTTTCTTTCCTTGTATTTTCTTTGTTGCAATAGGTTAAGGTTTCCATTTCGAGCATTTCATTTCTGCAATTAGTTTAGGATTTGATTTCATCACATGAACTCCATTACATTGTGAGAGAAAAGGAAGGACACATTATATGCTGCATACATAGTTCTAACACCTCTTATTTTTTTACGAACCTCAGGTTGATAATTAAAGTCGGTAGCCTTGGGAGTTGCAACATTCTTGTTGCAATACCGAGGCTCATCACCATGCTTTCGCGCATTTCCTTCAATGAAAGAGATCTACCCTATCCTTGACCATGCTACCAAATAAATTCCCCATGCTTATATATATATATGATGACATGTCTTGGAAAATATAGATGCATACATACCTCATCTTAGTTCTTTCCTTGATCATCTCAACTTCCTTTTGACAACTTCCTAGATTGAGATTATCTCAATCTTCTTTTCTTTTCTATGTCTTTCCTTTCCTGCATATCATAATTTTTTTAATCCTCATAAGTGGAATTTTTATCAAGAAATTTGTTTTTTCTTTAAATTCATGAACCCTCTATTGAATATTTCACCAAAGGGTGTTTGAAGTCCTCAACCCACAAATTCTACTTTCTGCTAATAATAGTGGCCTTCAAAGATGATTCTTCTTGATCATGATCATTCCTTTATGCATTGATGAGGTTATATAATGGATTCACCCTTCCTACATGAATATATTTATCTGAGATATCTCTACATAATACTCCTATATTCCTAAATATGTCATTCCCATAAACCATGCATTCTATCCTACTACTACATGTTCCTATGATACCACAAAATTTAAAGAAGTCTCATGTGAAGAAGTTGAGCTCAGTCATAGTAGAGATCCAAAGTTTCCACCTTATTCTTCTTCTTCTCTTCTTCTTTCACTTCTTAGGGAATGTGGGCTTCTTCTCGTTTCTTCTTATTATTGTCCTTCTTGAACTTAGGACATCCCTCTTATAGTGTCCATATACTTGGTAGCCAAAGCATTGGACTTTGGACAAATGTCTTTTACCCTTTCTTTTTGGACCAAATTTGACAAATTTCCCTTTTCTCCTGGCCATAACAACAAATTCTTTCTCCTTTGATCCCATGTCATCTTTGGCTTTGAGTCTAGTCTCCTAAATTTTTCATTGAGACCAAAGTTCATTCAACGGGGTAGCTTTCTTCTTGGCATATATACTTGATGTGAAGTTGTCCCATTCCTCAGGTAATGCTACATCTGACATAACTTCTCCTAGTTCTTGTGGTTGGTTTCTCATCTTAGAGACCTTCATGAAGTAGGGAGATATGCCTTCTTCCTTGGAGATATTCATTTTATATAGTTCATTACACAACAATATCACTTATCCAATTGTACTAACTAAAAATAACTCCACCAACTTATCGTAGATTTCTTCAGATGTTTCAAGTTTGGAAACATAAGGAATGAGAGGGTATTTGATGGATTCTATAAGAATCTTTTGAGCCTTTGTTTTATCCTTATTATGCTTTGCTAGGGCTTTAGTTTGTTCCTTAGCAGGAACAATGACACTCCCTTTGATGTAGTCCAAAAATTCATTTTCTTTGAGAAGTAGATTAGTCCTCTTTTTCCATGCAAGAAAATTAGCAGTCCCAACCAATTTGTTGCTTTCCTTACAAAAACGCATTTTGATATTTTCAGAAGAGGACATAAAAATACTTACTTGAGAGAGTGGTTGTGAAGAGACCTTGTTGTTTCCTTAAAGGTTTGATTATTTGACCTTTTAGATATTGGAGTTCTTCAATGATTAGTCTGGATGTCAGTAACTTCCTTTGAAGATGATGGATTTTTGATGTAAAACTTTCTTGGATGAATCTTCTTGAATATGATTTTAGATGGAAGGCTTTCCAATTTTGTTTCCAGGATGATAGCCCTTCTTGATGGATCTAGAAGAGGAGATAGTAATCCTCCTTGTCTTTGATGGATCTGAAACTCTTTCTTGTAGATATGATACTTCAACCTTTGTGTGCCCTTGTTTCTTGATCTTAATGCTGCAATATTCTATGCTCTCTTGAGATGCCCATCCCTGATGTGTCACCTTAGCTTCAATACCATGTTGAAGAATCTAGGGCATCTAGGTTATAATGAGATTCTTCTGACGATGATAACAATTTGTGAAGTACCTTTTACTTTTTTGATTATCACAAGATTCTCTTATTATTATTAGTATTTTTTTTATCTTACTTCGTCAAACTATTACGAAAACTAAGAGAGACACGAACACAAGATGTTGGCTCTCGACGAGGTAAAACCTCTCTCTCCTAGAGGAAAACAGTTCTGCAAATTTCTCCTATTGAAGCTTCAATTGACAAATTACAAACCCTAGAACCTTGACAAGTAGATCCTCCAAGCACAAGACACAATCTTGCTTCCTTTTGTCCTTCAATCAATGCCTTCTTCTGCTTTACATCTTGATCTCTTCCTTCACACTTATTTCAGAAACTGATAGCTCTTTTTCCGGCAACTGCAAAAACCCTAGGTCTCCTTAGAGACTCTTTGTTGGTGTCTTCCTTTCCTTCTCTACTTCTCTTGGAAATATTACCTTTCCTTGACACTTAGGCTAGAGAATGACACATTTCTTGAGAGATATTTTCGAGTTGAGAGACTAATCCTCTTTACTCTACTGTAGGTCTGATTTCTTCGCATGTGTGGGTGATATAAACTTGTACTTGGACCTTTTTCTCGCTTCTTTCCTTCACGTTAGGTGAGACTTACTTCGCTTGATATGGAGGCCTATTTTTAGCCTATTTTTCACGAAAAACACCTCTTCTTATGTTGTTGCACTTAGGGTTCTATTATGCCAGCAGAATGACCCTTCATCCTTCACACGTGTGGTAGAGATTAGCCCCAAAACAACCCTGCCAAACTCATTTTCTCTTCCTTCTTCTTCGCTGCCCTAAAATCACCTCAATGCTCCTTTTTCTCACTTCATTTTCATCCTTTTTTGTTGAGTTCAGAGATGAGATGTGTTACTTTTCTGAGGTTGAACTACCCTATATATAGGAGATTGTCCCCTCTATTCAGCGGACTTCAGCCAATGGGGCTAACTTGACTTTACATGCACTAAAATTCATTCTTTGAGCCAACTTTAAGAGAAGACTTGCGTTTTCTTGGAAGGATCACTTTTGACACATATATTTGACATAATTAGATAGATTACATAGTTTAAATTCTCACATGGGTATTCAATAATTACATTGACTCTTTGACTTTCCTAGAAGCAGTCAAACATGTGCTTGACCTATGCAATGAGAAAGAAACTCATTTTTACTACTTACGAAGATAATAATTCTTTTCTTTTACAAGTACAAAGATCAAAATTACATTTATGAAATCCAAACCTAGTTACACTTTCTTCAACATAATTTACAATTATTACATTATCCTAATGAATATTCTTGGTACATTCCAGATAGCTACTCTATCTTCCATGTAAAAACAAATCTTCTTGTTCAATCTGTAATACTCTAGATTTTACTATGATAAACCCTTTTGGGAGACTTATCAGATGTAATTCCCTTCCTTAGTACTTTTTATACATAGTTTATATAGAATTACCTTGTTGTAACTTATTCTATATCACTGGCATCAATTAACTATAAATTTGTGTATTATTTTTGTTTCTAGTCAAGTCACTTACTCGTAACAATAAAAAATATTTAGGGATACCATATTAATATTACTTATCATTTAATTATCCACACATCAATAAAGATTATTTGTACACACACTTGTATATAAGACTACATACCAAAATATATTATACCTCCTATGTATTTCATTTGAAATATACTTTTCATTTATATCCACCCATTCCATTATCAACACTGCCAACCAAGTTCCCTTATTTTACTTTATAACATTCATATGAGTTAATCAAACACATACTTCCAACCTAGTTCCATGAAATAATAAAATATAGTAAAAATTTATCTGACTAGATATATTTTATGGGAAAAATTTGGGAGAGATAATGTTCCTACCAACCAACAAATTTCACACCAGTAACTCCTCCCAAGCTCAAATTTCTTCCCTTATATCCTCAATAAGTATCCTAGAATAAAATCCCCTTCATGTATTACTTCAGTGATATTAAAGGTTTTTCTTCCATGTAGATCTCTTTAGTTGCATCATGCTTTTATTGTCTGCATCCTTTTTTCTTTATCTAATATTTTTATTTAAGTTAGAAAAAATCCTTTCATTATTCCTCTTCAACACACCTTTCTTTCTTGTTGTTCTTTCTTAAATTTTTACCCAACTTAGAATTTCTCTCTAGATAAGTTTATTCCTCCACTCAATTTAAAATATCTCTCCATTTATGTTGTTTCTCTTAGTGGCAACCTTTCTCCTAGGATTTTTTGGGAGAAATATCTGGGAAGGTCCACCATGACAACATAACCACTTAAAAATTCATAGGATAACAAGAAGTCCATATTACTTATGTGCTATTTCCAATAACGTATGCCAAAATAAAACATGTATTCATCATAAAATTTATTTATAGAATTAGTCAACTTAAGTCATGGATTCCATAGCCATCAGGTTCAAACAATATTTACAAATAATTATAAAATGATTATGTTTGTAAAAATCAATGCACCAAGGGCATTAAATATTCCCCCTCTTGAAGTAAACATGGTCCTCGATGTTTCCTAGTTTTCATCACTTTTGGAAAAGTGATGACAATGCTTCATACATTTTATCTTCCATTTTCCTGGTAGCCTCCATTGGGACAAAATTATTCCATTTCACTTTAACTTTGATGATGACTTGATTCTAGAGTCAAGTTTCACTCCAATCTCAAATTTGCATAGGCTTGACTTGCAACTCTCCTTCTAGTTCAACTTGCACCTTCCAATAAATAACATGAGTGAGATCATAAAAATATTTCTTCAATATAGAAACATGAAAAGTGATATTTACTCTAACGTGACCCATAATGCTAGCTAGAAGGCCTCTAGTCCTACTCTACCCAATATCCTAAAGGATTCACAAAACCTAAGTGCTAACTTAGCATAAGTTCCCAATGTCATAGTAATTTTCTTTGGATTAACTTCAATGTAGACATGCTCCCTCCATAATGCACTCTTTATGCATTATTTTCGGGTTTGTATAACGCTTCTACCTAGCTTAGGCCATCTTCAAGTTTTGTCCTACTTGTTTAACAATTTTTTCCATCTTTTTAGAAGATATGGTTGACTCTAGCATAAGGGATTGTGACACTTACATCCATACAAAACTTTGAATAGACTCATCTTAGTAGATTCTTTTTTTTTTTCTCGGTAAAAAGACTAAGTTTCTATTATATGTACATGATTGAAAATTACATGCATTTTAGCGTGAAATGACATGGATTCCATGGCAGCTTGATATGCCATGGTACAGGCAGAGTTGCTCAAAAAACTCCCACGCAGGGGAACCTGAAGACCTTGAAACTATAAGACTAAGACGACCTGTAGGTTCGATGAGGAGTTCCCGGGCCCGCCACCATACAGGCCTCAGACTCAAAATTCGACTCACCCGCGCAGGGGCAGACAAACGCGCTAACAGTCTCCCATACAGACTCCCATGCAGACTCCCAAACAGACGCGCATACCGACTCCCACTTTATCGCCATTACAAAAAAGACTGAGACACAAAATGGCTCTAAACCAGAGTGAGTAGACATCCAAACAAGATATATCGAAAAGAAGCAGGAGCAGGACCTGAGAGGGGAGATGAGTGCCAATTCAAGGGTGCGCTTGCGCTGGTTGCTCATCCGCCGACGGCTTTTCTTCCACGATCTCGCACCACCCGAGCCCTTCCGGAATACCCTCCCACATTGCAGCCCATTTGGCCGCGTCACGCTCTCTTGCTGCCTGGGATGAGGAAGGGCTTCCCCTGATAGCCGGTCCTGAGGAGGAGGGTTCAATTGCAGGAGGAGGCGGTGGTAATTCAGGACCAGGAGGAGGCAGTGGCAATTCTGGACCAGGAGCGTCGGAGGGAGGAGCTTCCCCTGCAGAAGGAGGACCATCACCATCAGCTTCAGGGGTGCTGGTGAAGAGCACAGAAATGTGCGCACTGAACCCCTGGGCAGCTCCCAGCCTCCCCAGGGTAAAGACCACCGACCCGAAAGCAGGAAGTGCAGGACCTTCAATGCTCGCCTCGCTAACCTCCACGACGTGCTCGGCCAGGAGAGGAGCCACCCCAGCGCGACGGTGGCAGAAGTGGCAGCAGCAGTGGTGGTGCTCCCTGCTAGCCTGCCCACGACCGCTTGCTCTGTTTGAGCCTCTGCCTCTTCGACAGGGCTGTCTATGGTGGAGCCGAGCCATGGTGAGTTCGTCCGCCTCTCGACCAGGGAATTGGACCTCGTTCTGCCACCCTCCTTCTTCCCAAGTCTCTCTTCGCAGTTCTGAAATTGGGCCTCTGTACACTGTGGGCAAAACTAGGTTGAAGGTGACCAGAGGTGGCGGACTACCCAGCCAGCACCAGGCGTGCCCCCACCGTCTAACACCAGGAGACCAGACCCCCAACCAATAATGCAATTCGCAGAACAACTGCCTGGAGCCGACCTCGACCGGGGATATATACCCATCGCCATTCCAGCACCTACCCTCGGCCCTCTCCTTACTGTCATCCATGGCAGCAATAACTGCCCAGATCTACCACCCTGCCTTGAATGCGGATGGACGGCGGACGAGCTTGAGCAGTTATACTGCATGGGGGATGGCATGTGCCTTCACGTGGGGGCCAGGTGGCTCTCCCATCCTCTGCTCCGTGGCACCCGCATCCGAGGGATCAATGTCAGCTTGAAGAAGAGTCTTACATTCCTGAGTGAGCTGGGAGCTGGGAATGATGTCCAAGGTTCCAGCAAGGAATGGGAGATGACTTTCTACTCCTATGTTGGCTAGGAGATCCGCTACTTTGTTCCCTTCACGTCTCAAATGGTGAAAGGTGATGGCCCTGTGATGATGTAGCTCTTGAGCAATGTTGTGTAGTCTAGCCTCCAGTCTCCAACTGTCCACTACTTTTCTGGTTTGAGAGCCGTTATGAATGCGGGAGACCATGCCTAGGATGATTTGGGAGTCTCCTTCTATAATCAGAGGGTGCAGGTTCTGATGCTTGGCTTCAAGAATCCCTTGCCAGAGGCCCTCCAGTTCAGCTGAGTTATTGGAGTCCCAGCCTATATTCCCAAAATAGATCCGAATAGTGTTGCCAGTATGATCCCTAATGATCCCACCATAGCCTGCAGGCCCTGGATTGCCTTTAGAGGCCCCATCAAAATTTAATTTGTATGAGTAAGCCGGAGGGGCTATCCATTTTCTATTCTCTTCATTATTGCCTTTCTTAGCTCTTTGGGATGCGATTTCTTGAGGCAGGTCTAACATCCAATTGTTTAATATGTTTTGCTCTCTGTCCTTAGTGGGAAGATCCTCTTTAGTCCATGATTTCAGGTGCATTGTCTCTTTGAGGTTGCTGTGCGTTCTAGTCCAGATCTCTTCTGTGGTCGAACTCTGGTTTTTGAAGATCCTCCTATTCCTTTCCTTCCATATATTCCAAATTACGATTCCTGGAATGATGTTCCAAAGGCCATTAAGAATCTCACTATCATAGGGGATTTTTGGCCATTGTCTGATAGTGTCTATGATGTCTCCAGGTTTTTTGCCTTGCATCTGGCATCTGAAGCTGATCTGATCCCATAGCTTGCTGGCTAGAGGGCAGTTATCCAGAAGGTGTTGAAGATTTTCTTCACTGTTGAAGCAGTTATGGCAAATTGAGGGCCCATGAAAATTGCGCCTTCTTAATTTATCCCAGGTGAGGATCTTTTTAGGCCCAACCATCCATAGGAGGTGAGAGATTTTCGGCCAGGCCTTGAAGCTCCAGATTCGGTCCCATAGCGGATCTGGTCTGAAATCGGGCTGAGTTGAGAGGGAATAAGCTTCCGTAGTGGTGAAAGTACCTTTTGGGCGATATCCCCATCTGAGAATATCTTCACTATTCCCACTTCTTATGCTTCTTTTTCTTAATTCTTCTTCCAGAGTGATTTTCTCCTGTCTGGTGGCGTTTATGGTGATTTGATTGCTCGGGAGCCATTGTCTGAACCCGCTTGCCAAGTCCTGCATCCAGAATTGGTGAACCGTTACGAGCTGCTGAATCTGTCTGTCTGGTATTAACCTTGGCGGAAGAATGTTGGAGAGTTTGCGGTGCTGATTCCACGCATCCGACCAAAATCGCGCACTCCTTCCATCTCGTATTTCCCAGAAGCTGTGCTTCATGATGAACTGTTGGTGTTGCCTGGCTGCATTCCAGATGAGAGAGCCATTGACCATAGGCTCATATCTGATGAGATCCTGCTGGGGGATATTGTTGGTGTATTTGGCTGTCCAGATGGTGGCCCAGACCTTGCTTGGATTGGTAAGCCATTGCCACCAAATCTTGGCATTCATGATGACATTACTGCTTTCAAGATCTCTCAGTCCAAGGCCTCCCATACTTTTGGGTTTGCATATCGCTTCCCATTTGACAAGAGCCCATTTGCGATGGGAAGCCGAGCTGCCCCATAGAAAGTCTCTCTGAAGGGACTTTAATCTTTTCAGAACCCATTTTGGAGCAACTAGGATTGAGAACAGGTAGAGGGGCATGGCTTGCAAAATAGATTTGATTAGCACCACCCTGCTGGCCATATTGAGGGTACGATAGGTCCAGAGGTTGAGCTTGGATTCAAATTTTTCCAAGAGAACCCTCCAGGCAGGTTGTTTAATGGCGGAGGCCGTAAGGAGGGCTCCCAGGTAGGTGGAAGGGAGAGAGGCAGCTTGGAAGCCTAGAATGCGAGTGATGGCAAGCTTAACTAACGGGGGGGTATGGAAGAAGAAAATTTGGGATTTGGCTTTATTCACTTGCAGGCCAGAGGCATCTGAGAAGTCTTTGAGCAGGGATTTTAGGCGGGATGCTTCCTGCGCAGAGGGGTATCCATAGAGCATGGTGTCGTCAACAAATTGCTGGTGGGAGGAAGCAGGGGAGTTATGAATGGAGATTCCTTTTAACTGGTTAGAGAGGAGAGCTTGCTTGAGGTGTCTGCTGAGACCCTCAGCCATAATGATAAAGAGGAAGGGGGAGAGGGGGTCCCCTTGCCTAATTCCTCTCGAGGGCTTGAAGGGGCGAGAGGGAAGACCATTAACCAGGAGGGAGAGATGGGTAGAAGTAATGAGGCTCATTATCCAACGGATCCATGAATGACAGAAGCCAAAGGCTTTCAGCATATTTTCAATGTAAGACCAGCTGAGCTTGTCAAAAGCTTTGGAGAGGTCCAGCTTGAGAAGCATTCCAGCTTGCTTGGAGCTTTTAAGAGAGTGGATGATTTCATGCGAGAGAATAATGCCGTCCATTATCTGCCTCCCTTCAACGTATCCCGATTGCTCCGGGGATATGATCATTGGCAGGAGGGGTTTTAGACGATTGGCAATGACTTTGGAGATTATTTTGTAGAGGACATTGCAGAGTGCAATGGGTCTAAATTTTTCAGGAGTGAGGGAATGCTCTTCTTTGGGAATAAGGGTGATGAAGGTGGAATTAAGAGCTGGGAGCAACCATCTCTTCGCTCTGGATTCCTCGACAACCTGCCAGACCTCCTCTTTGATCAAATCCCAAAACGCATGGAAGAACGTGGTTGTGAACCCGTCGGGACCAGGGGCTTTGCCTTCCTTGAGCTGTCCCATTGCTTCATCCACCTCCTGAGCATTGATTGGGCGCATGAGAATTTCGTTGTGCTGCGCTGTTACTAGCTTTGGTATATTGCCAGTTATTTTGCTAATGGCTCTGTGCCTATTCTCCTCTTGTTCCCTGTGAACCTGCTGGAAGTGAGTAAGGAGAACCTCTTCTATTTGCTCATGCTCTTTGACCCTTTCCCGATCCTGGTTGATGATGAAGGGGATTTGGTCGTGCATCCTCCTTTGGACCGTAGTTCGATGGAAGAACTTGGTGTTGCGTTCCCCTTCCTTTAGCCAATTTATTCGAGACTTTTGTCGCCAGTAGATTTCTTCTTGCTTCCTTCTTTCATAAATCTGCTTGTTTATGTTCCGTTCTCTGTCTAAGGTGGAGTCTGTGTGGCCAGAGTTTATTACTTCCTGGTGGATGGCCTTCAACTCTTTGTGGAGCTCCTTCTGAGCATCAAAAATATTGCCGAAGGTGTTTCTGTTCCAACTCTTTATGTTCTCTTTTAGAAAGCGCAGTTTTTGTTGGAGCTGGAACATTTTGGAGCCTTGCGGGGGAATAAAGGAGGCCCATGTATTTTTGATGAAGTCCTTGAATGCTGGATGAGTTAACCAGAAGGCTTCAAACCTGAAGGGTTTTCTGGTTTTGTCCCCTGGTCTTTGCCAACTGAGAGCGATCGGCCAGTGATCAGATCCTGAGTAAGCTAGAATCTCCGCAGAGAGATCTCCTCCAAGGTGGACTGCGTTGTCCGAGATCAAGAAGCGATCCAGCTTTGAGGCTATCTCTGAGGATCCTCCTCTGCGATTACTCCAGGTGTAAGTGCCATTGCAGAAAGGCATGTCTATGAGGGAAGCATTTGTGATGAAGTCTTTGAAGTGATGAACCTCAGGCTCCAATCGGGATCTGCCTCCAATTTTTTCCTCCGTTCTGGTTATCATGTTGAAGTCCCCTGCGATGATCCAGATCGGATATTGCCTGTGCCTATTGAGCATTTCTATGTTGTCTAGGAGCAACTTCTTGCTGCCTACATCTTGCGGGAAGTAGACATTGGTTATATTCCCATGGATGTTGCAACCCAGAAAGTGAAAATTCGCTTGTATGAGGTGATGAGTTGCATGAAAGTTAGTGAGAGAGATGGATTGGGGGTTCCATGCTATGGCCAAACCCCCTGAGGCCCCTGTTGCGTCCACTGCCATTGATCTGCATCCTGGCCAGATTTTTGAGAGAGAGCTATCTAATCGTTCGCTGGTGCACTTGGTTTCTTGGAGAAAACAAATCTGAGGTCTTTCCAATTTGATCATGTTCTTTAACATTCTGGTTTTTCCTGGGCTGTTGAGCCCTCGTATATTCCATGATACGAGCTTCATCTTTTAACTATTTTGGGTAGGCTTGTAGTACTTGGTTAACTTTGCATATCTCCTTGAGTCAACAAGGATTTTTCCAATTTCTATGGTTCTCTGGAGATCCGTCTTCCTTCCTCTTTTCTTAGAGTCCTTTGGTCTCAGATTGTCAACCCAGGTACCTCCGGGTTGGATTCCAAGATGTTGTTGATAGAACGCTCTGGAAATGACCCCTTCTAGCTTTTCTATATCGGCCTCGGAGATCTTTTCAAAGGCTTGCTTTTGGCATTTTAACTCAAGCTCTATTATATCCAGGCCATTCAGATCAATACTTTCTGGCTCTACTTCCATGATTTGCGTCTGATTGGTGATTTCCTGGGAAGTTTCAGAGATGGGCGCGGATTTCATTTTACCATCTATCTCCATATTGATGAGAAATTCCTCCGGAATTTCTTGGTGCCTGCTTAGGATAGAAGGGATGAAGATGGGAGGATTATTGGTGAAGGAAGGGGTGCTTGCGCGGGGAGGGGAGGAGGGGGAGGGGGGCTGGGGCAAGGAGGAAGAGGAGGGGGTCATCTTAGTAGATTCTTGGTATCTATTGTTAATGCTAATTCTACCAATTTTAGGCAGTCTCCCCACTTTGTGGGTTGATCCATCATGCACATCTGCATCATATCCTCCAATATTTGATTTGTTCTTTCTATATTCCCATATGTTTGAGGGTGATAGGATGTGCTAAAATTTTATTTTATAACCGTCCCTGCAAATAATGTTTTCCAAAAATTAGAAGTAGATTTACAAATAAGTTAAAATAACCATTTTTGGTACTCCATGCAACCGAAAGATCTCTTTCATAAAAATATTTTCTATCTGCATTGCTTTGTATGTAGAGTGGAATATTATAAAGTGGGCTACCTTGGTTAACTTGTCCACTACCACCATCAATGAATCATGTTACTTCCTAATTCTAGGTAGCGTAGTAATGAAGTCCATAGAGATAAATCCCCACTTCCATTTCAGAATGGGCAAAGAATTTAGTAGCCCAATAAGGTGTTAGTGTACCACTATAAATTTTTGACACTTCAAACACCTTTCCAAGTATTTAGGTACTTTTCCTTTAATTCTTGGCTAATAGAACTCCTTCCTAAGTGCTATATCATATTTTGTTACTGTGTATGAGCTAAAAAGGGTTTTCTTTGGTGCTCCTATAAAATTATTTGTTTAAGTGTAGGCACATGAGAAATATATATTATATCTCTAAAGGTTATCATTCCATCTTTATTTGGTATATATTGAGATTGTTCTTTTTCATCAGTTGCACTTTTTAGTTTTTGTTGCATTTGTCCACACTCTACATCCTTCACAACTTTTTTTCTAATCTATTCCAAAAAATATATCTTTACACTACTAACCAAGATTTTAGAAATTTGATTTACATTTATGCTTAATGCATATACCACTTTGTTCTTCTTTCCCTTGACATGTTTAATTTAAAATTCAAAATAACTCAAGAACGCCATCCATCTTTCTTGTTTGGAATTTAGATCTAGTTGACTGAAAAATAGTTTAAACTAATGTGATTAATAATAAGAATAAATTTATTTCATGACAAATAATGACACCGAATTTTAATGCATGTATAACTGTAGCCAAATCAAGACCATAAACATCATATTTTTTCTCATGATCTTTCAATTTTATAGATTCATAGGTGATTACATGATTTTCTTGCATCAATACCCTGCCTAACATTCTTACGCGTGAATCTTTGCAAACATTATAATCCTTATTAGGATCATAATATTTTCAGTATAGGAGATACTTTTAATAAATGCTTCAATCTATGAAAAATATCTTGGCATTTTTGTGTCCAACTAAACTTACCTCCCTTGTCCTACACTAAGGATATGGGGTAGGCTAGTATAGGAAATACTTCAATAAATCTACATTAGTACCCTATCATGTTGATGAAAGATATATTATTTACCACATCCATAGTGACTAGAAAACTTGGGATTACTTTGATGATTTTAGGGTCAACTGCAATTCCTTCTTTAGAAATCCCATGTCCCAAGTATTAGATTTGGTGTTGATAAAATTCACATCTATTGAACTTAGCATAAAGATGGAATTTCCTGAGATTTTACAACACTATCCTCAAGTGTTTTTTATGTTCTTCATGAATTTTTGAGTATATTAAAATATCAACAATAAAAATTAGCATGAATATCTCTAGGTATGGGCTGAAAACATTATTCATCAAGTATGTGAAGGTGGATGGACCATTTCTAAGACCAAAGGCCAGTACAAAAATATTTAGTGCCCATACCGGGTTCTAAAGTCAGTCTTGTGTATGTAGTCATGCTTAATCCTCAGTTGATGATAACCAGACCTTAAATGTATCTTAGAAAAAATAGCCCCCCCACTTAGTCAAACCAATTATCTATCCTAGAAAATGGCATTTTTTTCTAATAGTCAACTTATTTAGCTATCTATAGCCTATACATATTTCAAAATGTCCACCTTTCTTCCTTACAAACAACATATGTGATTCCCAAGGGAAAACACTTAGCCTATTGTACCCTTTGTCTAGTAGTTCTTGCAATTGTGTATTTAGCTCCTAGTTTAGGCATACTCATTCTATAGGGTTCTTTGGACATTATTGTGGCTATGCATACTAATTCAATTGTGAAACCTATATATATATTTTATGGTTTAGTATTGAAATTTCATTTGAGAATATGTCTTTAAACTATTTGATCACTTATACCTCATCTATGTTTCTGGTTTTTGTTTCCGATGCAAATTTCTCTATTTGTACAAAAAAATAGTTTGTAGCCCTTACAAACACATATTTTAAGTTATCAGGATAATTTTTGTCTAGCGGATATTGGTAATGTTTTTCCTTTAATAATTTGTATCTTTCCTTCCTATATGGTTGCTGATTATGTGATGGAGGATGGGTTTTAATCGATGAACCAAAATAGATGGAAGGATCTTATAGATGACATTGAACAGGGAAATGGGCCTCATTTGAGTTAGCCTCTTTTGATTCAGGGATGAGAGTGAAGAACGCGGTGTTTATTCATAGCTAGATCTACCTCCTTTGGAGGGACTCCTCCACCAAATCAACGATATCTGGGCTTATGAAAGACCAGCAATATTTAAAGAACCCTGAGGAATGACAAAGAATGAAATTGAAATGTGGAGCAGAGATTGCTCTTCTCAATATTCTAAAAGACTAAATAGGTTACATTGTAAACATCAATAATAAATAACTGAAGTAAAAATCGACACCTATGGATAGAACTCAAGTAACACTAAACTACTTATGACACCTAGTAGAGAAGAAATCAATTAAGATGACACCTAACCAACAACTAAGTAACAATTAGATTAATATCTCAACATCCCCTACTAATCTCAACTATTACATGTAGTGAAATTTACAATGCCAAGTTGTTTTCTTTGAAATTCAAATACATTCTTGCTGAATGGATTTGTGAAAATGTCTTCTAGTTGATCTTTCGATCCATAGAAAGAAAGTACTATGTCCCCATCATTGACAAGCTCTCGGATGAAATGAAAACAAGTGTCAATGTGCTTCCTCTTTTTGTAGAATACATGATTTTTTGATAAGGAAATAGTTGAACTGTTATCACAGTAGATTGGAGTTGGCTCCTTCTGAATACTTGAAATATCTTTGAATAATCTTCTTAACCACATAGCTTGACAAGCTGCTGAATTTGCTACTACATATTTTGTCTTTGCAGAAGATATTGAAATGATTGACTATTTATTTGATGCCCATGAAATCAGATTGGTTCCAAGATGAAAAGTATACCCTGAGGTGCTTTTGCGATCATCTAAACTCCCCACATAATCACTTTATGCATAACCTTAAAGTGACCAATTTTCAGAATGTGTATAAAACAAACTATAATCTATTGTCCTGACAATATACCTTAAGATCCTTTTTGCAACCTTTCAATGAGAAAACTTAGGCGACTGCATAAACCGTGTTTACAAAACTTGTTGCAAACATAATATCAAGTCTACTTGAAGTGAGATATAACAAGATACCAACTAGAATTTTATACATTGAGGAATCAACTGTTGGTGCTACATCTTCTTTGCTGCATTTTGTGCCTTGAGAAATTGGTGTATTTGTAGGTTCGAAATTGGTCATTCTGAAATTTTTGATGTTATCACTGGCATATTCTTGTTGACCGACAAAAAATCCATTAGCAGAACGGTGAATTTCAATGCCTAAGAAGAATTTCATGCTCCTAGATCTGTCATATCAAACACTTTTTTCATTTTTGTTTTGAAATCTTCTAAAATCATATTTCTTGTATAAAGAAGATCATCTACATAAAGGCATACAGTCAAAATTTTACCTTGATGCATTTTGTTATACAAAGTTGGCTCATGATTGCTTCTGAAAAAACCAATTTTGATGAGATAGTTGTCAATGTGACTGTACCAAGCTCTTGGAGCTCGCTTCAAACCATACAAGGCTTTCTTCAATCTGTATACCTTATGTTGTTGTACTCGAACTTCAAAACTAGGAGGCTACTCTACATAAACTTCTTCCTGCAATATACCATTTAGGAAAGTAGATTTTACATCAAGCTGATAGACTTTCCATTTGCACTAAGCTGTTGGTGGACAAAATGGTTCTGACAGTGTCTAATCTTGCCACTGGATCAAAGGTTTCACCATAGTCGACACCAAAATGTTGTGAGAATCCTTTGGCAACCAACATTGCCTTATGTTTCTCAATCTCTCCTTTTTCATTAAGCTTGGTCTTATATACCCATTTTACACCAATTCTGGTTTTGGCTCTTGGAAGATCAACTAATTCCCAAGTTTGATTCTTCTCTAGGGAAGTAATTTCTTGGTTCATTGCTTCTACCCAATTCTTTTCTTTAATTTCTTATTCAAAATGAGTTGGCTGAGATGAGAGAAATGAAAACATATTATGCTAGTCAAATTCATTCTCCTGCCATATATTTCTCTGATTCTTTTTGTTTTCTGTTTGCCTTCTGAAGATGTTGAATCACTAGTGGATTCACTACTTGAAGATGTACCATTTTGAAAATGGTATGGCTCTTCTTCAACCTGCAACCTTGGTGGTTTTGGTGGATAAAAAGACTAACTTGAAGCTTCATCAACTTCATCAGACCAAGATTTATTTTCAAGAAATTTTACATCTCTACTTAAAACAAACTTATTTGTAACTGGATTATAAAGTTTGTAGGCCTTTGACTACTCACTATAGCCTACGAAAATACATATTTCACTCCTATCATCAAGCTTCTTTCTTAGCTTCTCAGGAACATGTGAAAATCTACTGATCCAAAAATTCTAAAGTGAGATACATTTACCTTCCTACCATCCCATGCTTCTTGAGGTACTGTATCTTGGAGAGTGGTTGTTCGAGATCTGTTGAGAACATACAATGTTGTCGAAACTTCTTTAGCCCAATAATTGTTTGACAAATTCTTCTCATGAATTATACATCTGGCCATGTTCATGATTGACTGATTTTTACTTTATGCTACTCCATTTTGTTGTGGAGTATATCTTGCTGTGTTTTGCATTATGATTCCTTATTGCTGACAAAATTCTTTGAAGTGATTATATTTGTTATCTCCTCCTCTGTCGGATCTAAGTACTTTCAAAGACTTTCCACTCAGTTTTTCTGCTTCTTCTTTGAATTCTTTGAACCTTGAGAATGTAGATGATTTGTTATTCAGAAAATATACCCATGTCTTCCTGCTATAATCATCAATGAATATTAGAAAATAAAGACTACCTCCAATGGACTGTGTCTTCATTGGACCACATATATCTATATGGACAAGCTCTAAAGGCTCTTTTTCTCTAGAGGAAGATGTGGGAAAGTTGTCTCTTTTATGCTTGGACAGAACACAAATTTCACAATTACAGTCTCTCTCATTCATAGTAGGGAGACCAATGACTATTGGCTGTTTCTGAAGCTGACTTAGACTTTTGAATGGTATGTGGCCATATCTAGAATTCCATAGCTGAGACTCATCTATTCTTGACACATTGTGTACAAAATACTGTGAAATATTTCGACTTCTAAGAGTCAAAGGAAACATCCTATTCTTAGTTTTTTCAACCTTAGCTATTAGTATTCTATTGGGAGGTTTCTTATATGTTGGAAACGGGATCCCCCAAGGATGGTTTTGGGGCTAAAAGCCCATGTTTTGAGTCGAATTTTGTAATAAAATAGTAAAGTCCTTGCATTTTGTTGTTCGAGCGCGAAGGTGTCATGAATCATAAAGGTTTGTCCAACCTTATTTTTGTAAAGTAAAGTTGGCTGTAAAAGATCTACCCATGGTCCGCGGACCATGGGATTTTATAAAAAGAGCTAAGCTCTAAGTAGTTTTAGAAAGGAGATAAGAGTTAGATGGTCATAGCTCTGAAGTAAGAAGTCTCAGTTTCAGGTCATAGCGTAGGTAGAGGCGTTGTAGTTGAGCGTACAAAGGCCTTGGGTGGAAGTCCGTAGCTAAGTGTGTGGACCCCTGCAACTATGTGTGTAGGGTGGATAGAGTTTTTAATCACTTCGAAGATATCAATAAAGAGAAGTATAGAGAAGATTTTTTGGCGTAAATCACATTTAGAAAAACCTTTGTTGACGAGTTTCGAACCAACTAGTGTGGTTCATCATCAGGACAAGTTGAGGAGTCGGATCAAGGATGTCAATTATATAGGGAGAGCAGATCCTCAAATGGTTAGGTTGACTGGGTTGACCACCAACAGCTATCTAAAATGGCTCAGAATAAAATTAAAATTAAAATATTAATAAGTAAAAGGTAACCGAATAAATAACCCCTTGAAATGCATTAGTTATTCAATTTTAACATAATAATACATTTTACTTAGGTAACAAATTATTCAATCCAACTCATTTATTATTTATTTAATCATATATGTAAAAAGGGGGTTTATATATAATAGAAAGTTATATTCACAAATTTTAATTATTATATAAAGTTACCTATTCCTAATTTATTTAATCAAATGAATTGTTAGAGATGAGAAAAGGGGGTTTTTATTAGTTTATTTAATTATTTATTAATTAACTAATTTATGAATTCAAAAATTATAATTATGATTTACTGGAAAAAATTAAGAGTGTTGGTTAAAATTGATCAAAATTGGCCTCTATTTCTATTTTTATTTTTACTTAATTTCTAAGATAAAGGTAGAAACATATTAACAAATAGGAATAATCATATACATGTAATAATTAATTTTTTTTTTTATTATATTATTATTATTTTTATTTAATTTTTTAATTATTATCAAATTATTATATATATTATATTATATATATTATATATTATATATTATATTATATATTATATATATATATATATATATATATATCATCAACATAACCATTTGAGGATCTGCTCTCCCTATATAATTGACAGCCTTGATCTGACTCCTCAACTTGTCCTAATGATGAACCACATTAGTTGGTTCGAAACGCGTCGACAAAGGTTTTTCTAATTGTGATTTACACCGAAAAATATTCTATATATGTTATGGATCACAGAAGCCTCAATTCAACAAAGAGAAGTATTCTGCAAATTTTGTGTCTTTGTTCCTATTAATGCATCTTGACATGTTATGTATGAATTTTATTTATAATTCTTATATAATGCACGAATGTATGTAATTCGTTGGTTAAGTGAATGCAAGTAAGAGCATCTGTTTACGTGGTGCTAACTATGATTACCTGATAAGATAAGTAAGATTCTTATGATAACTTGACAATCTATCCAATACGTTGCCTTAGTAGTGTGAAAGTATCTGAATCGAAGGTTAGGGATGTGTGAAGGCTAGTCGTACCCTTTCGCAAAGGTATCGAAGGGAGGAATAAGGGGTTAGGGAGATAGATCCCTAGAACTTAATGACCTGCATGAAACCAGGAATAGAAGGAATAAACTGACATCACAACCATCTTAGGGTGCAGAAACTTGGTTCCAACATCCCCCCACACTGCTTTGGGTGAGACATCGGTTCGTGCTCCACGGGTTGATGCCGAAAGGGCTAGTAGTGTAGGGATTTGTTTGGCTAACTAACACTGAACCTAGGCCAAGCCCCCTCAAGCCAACAAATGGTTCCATTTCCAGGACCAAAATCTGCATAAGCGATGTCTGATGTCGTATCACTGGAATCCAACTAAGAAAGAGATCAAAGACTAGTTGGATAGGAATATCCACAAATTCACGGCACAGGAGAACATGAACCCATCACTGATAAAGGAACAGTGGCTAGACAGGTACCTATATACAAAGACCCATGAGATCTTTTTCTATTCCTTTCTGGCGAGCTATACGAGTGGATCACGAAGCAAGAAGATAACCAAGGTGGAGACTTGATGGTCCTATTGTTTGGACCCTAGAGTTGGTACAGAGATTAGAAGCATTAGAGGATAAGATTGCCCACATTGTCAACCATTGGTTCGATTGCATCATCAGAGGATTTGTAACTAAATTCGCAACCGATACCTCAGTCATCTACAATGAGGCAGAGCGATGCTTTTTCAAGAGACCACGAGGTAAATACTTGAACTCTTTGAATACTTGGATTAAAATGTTATTATGGGAAAAGAGAGTTATGCAACTACCTTGATGTTTAGAGCTACATGAAGAAGAAAAACTTATAGGAACGAAGGAAGAAAGGGCCTTGAATATAGTCCATTGATTTCACCTCCACGAGGTGATGAAGAGGGAGTAGTGCAGGCTTATATACGATGTGTTATTCAGTTGATAAGACAAAGATTCCAACGACTGCCACCTCCACCCACACCTCCTCCAACTTCACCACCATCACCAACAACTTCACCTATACCACCTCCATCGCAATATAGTATGGAAAATTCAGCGAAGTTGCCTTTGTTCAAAGGATTGGGAAATAAGGACCTGAACCAGTTCTGGTTCATTGTGAAATATGTATTGGAAGCTCAGAGTATTACAGGTGATCACATGAAGAAGGAAACATTGGTTAGTGCTCTACATGATCCTACGCTAACCCGGTATATCAAGTACTCAAATCATAACTCGAATGCTGGAGTAGCAAACATCCAGACAACACTAAATAGAGAATTCAGTAGGCCTAAATATGAGGCACAATCGATTATGGGGTTCAAGGAAATCACGAGGAAACCAGGCGAGACAGCTTGGGAACTAGATCAGAGGTTGAAGTGTAAAATATGCAAAGCTAACATGAACTTAAAAAATGGATAGCATCGCAATGGTTTATGGCTTCACTACTGCCACACCTAAGGGTTGCACTGTCACAACAAAAGATAACAACTCAGGGAGAAGCCTTGGAGATTGCAATGAGACTGCATGAAACACCGATGCAAAATCCAAATCTGGGGGTTCATCAGATCCATGCACAGTTGAAAAATCTTTGCCTTGAGATGCAAAGCCTGAATAAAAATAGAACAGTTCGACCAGAGGTGGGTGAAGAGGTATGGTGCCTGAAATGCAAGGGTCAAAGGCATGACAAAAACCATTGCTTGGTCTTTGCAAACTACATTACACGAGGGGGACCTATGCCTTTGAGGCCAGAAGATCAAGTAGGACCGAGCGTGGGGCTTGAATTGTAGTGTGCTATATGTCAGGTAGCAGGAAAACATGCCACAAATAAGTATCATTTGCTGCAAAAGTTTGTACAGACACCGCAACAAATGTTATGCAACTTCTGTAGGTCGGTAGGGCATGATGAGCATAATTACGAAAGCTATGAACTAATGACGGATAGAACTCTCACCTATAGGGTTTACGCATAAACGTGACCACCTGACCATAGCACAGGGATGGCACAAACAAGATTTCAGGGGTGGATGAGGATGAGCCATTGGAGGACCTGGTAGAGGCTAGAGGTAGCTGATTTTCTACAATTACGGAGGACCAGGACACTATGCTTGTGATTGCACTAACCCAACACGTCCGTCGTGCAAGTATTACACTGTCTGATAATGAAATGGAAGACTGTCATATGCTGATAGTAAGGATATGTGACAAAGGGGCACAACCACCTCAGCCTACTTAGAACCTGCAGATGATGAGGACTGAGCCACGTGAAGAAGATCTGAACATGAATATAGTGCTCCGAAGAAGAATCACAACAGGAGATGACAAGGGGAAATAGCTCGAAGATAGTGCATAGGTTAACAAATCTCTGTTGAAGGAGGCCGAGTTTAATTTGAAGCACGCACATGAAACCTTCATGGAAGCGAAAAAAGAGCTTTGCTGAGGCCCCCACCTCAGGGAGAAAGAATAAGCCTGATCCGGAGATGGACCCTACTGTGCTTACAACCTTCCTAGAGACTTGTATGAAGTCACTGCGTGATAGCAAAGGCGATGAAGGGGCTATAGGAGCTTATAAACAGATGTGTCGGAAACACCCTAGGTGAGCCGCGCGTAGTACGAAAGATTGTCAAGCATAAAACAAGGACGGAACAGGAGATGAGGTTGACCGCTCAGATAGGAGAATACAAAATGGATCAAGTTATTTTGGACCTAGGGTCAGAGGCGAACACCCTACCAAAGCAGACTTGGAAGCAGATGGGGATACCCGCGCTACAGTGGTCTCTGATTTAGCTAAGGATGGCGAATCAACAGAAGATCATCCCCATGGGGCGTCTGCAAGGGATGACTGTAGATATTGAAAGTGTGAGCGTGCTAGCTGACTTTGAACTAATAGAAATTGTGGATGACAACAACCCCTATCATGCACTCCCGGGAATTGATTGGGCTACTGATATAAACAGGGTAATCAATCTAAAGAAGCAAAATATAATAATTGAGAAGAAATCGCTCCATGTCATAGTAGCCCTAGGTCTTGCTGAAGGATCGTGCTATACTGAACCAGTCTGTGATTATGAGAGTGATGATGATCTGGATTGTATCTATAAGATAACAACTCAAGACAAAGATTGGGTGAATCCAACAGTGGATGGACAAATTACATGGGATCACGATAGTTCCTTCAAATCAGACTCTGATGAATAATTAGAGTGCTGGTAGAATCGATTACATGAAGTAACTACACTGATTTGTAACATGATGACCCTGTCGCTACGTTGTGTGTCGTTGGAGGTAAGAAATCTTCCTACTTATGATGGCATGAATGATGTAGATATCTTTTTGGACACATTTGAGAGGGAGGTACCAGAAAAGAAGCGCTTCCAGGCATTGGACTCGGCACTACATGCTACGCCCGCAAGATTGTGGGATATGCATAAGGGAAGCTTTGATGATTGGTGCAACTGTAGGAGGATGACGAGGACATGCTTTGGGAAGCCGAAGTTGCAAATGACAAACAAGTATGATGGGCCAGATGATCCGCGTGCGCACTTGGCCAAATGAACTCAGGCTTATGGAGAGAAGCCCCAACTAGAATGGTTGTACTTGTTTTGTCACACCCTGGATGTTGTCCCGATGAATTAATACATAGGGATAGAGCTTCCCCATGGTACAGGTGAATGGGATATTCAGCGTGAAGGGTTAGCCATGGTATACGTGCTCTAGAAGTTTAGACACTACTTGCTGGGTGGCCATTTTAAGATGTATACAGATCACTCCACGCTGAAGTACCTGGTCAATAAGCCTGTGTTGGGAGGTACAATCTACAGATGGTTGTTATTATTCCAAGAATATCGTTTTGAAGTCATTGTGAAGCTTGGACGACTAAACATGGGACTAGACCATCTTTCGTGCATCGAGATAAGGGAAGATCCCACGAATTTGGAGGAAGGATTACCTTATGTGCAACGTTTTGTAGTGCACATTACAGATGCTCATTTTGAGGATATAATACACCTCCTAATGACAGTAATTTCCCTGGAGGAATACACCGTCCAACAGAAAAAGGAGTTAGTGGTGCGTGTGACAAATGTTTCTGTCATTGTTGGGCATCTATATAAAATGGTGTATGATGAGATATTGTGATGATATGTAGTGGAGTTTGAAAGAAGTGGCACCCCGCAAGTGCTCATGGGGGCAACACGGTAGGACATTACGCACGGAGAGCGGCCACGCAAAAGGTTCTACGTGTAGGGTTGTGGTGGCCAACCCTCCATCAAGACTCAAAAGCATATTGCAAGGCATGTGATGTGTGTCAAAGGACTGGTAGGCCATCACAGAGGGATGAGTTGCCTTTGAATCAACATATGATGTTACAACCCTTTGAGAAATGGACAATAGACCTTGTGGGACACATCCAACCCCAAGGAAAGATGGGAGGGTGGTACATTATCACCGCGACGGAGTATTTGACTCGTTGGGCAGAGGAAAAGCCTGTGAAGGATTGTACAGGTGTGACTGCTATGAAGTTACTCTTTGAGAATGTACTGACGTGATTTGGTTGTCCGAAGATTTTGATGAGTGATCATAGTACACACTTTCTGAATGAGACAATCAGTGCGCTAACAAAGGAATTTCAGGTATATCACCAGAAGAGCATGCCTTATCACTCGCAAGATAATGTGACGGTGGAAGAATTTAATAAAGTTCTAGAGAATGCGTTGACCAAGGTTTACAATGCTCAGAGAAGTGATTGGGACCTATGCATACCTGCATTACTATGGGCTTATCGGACGACATGCAATAAGTTGACTGGACAAACTCCCTTTAGGGTTGTCTATGGTGTTGAAGCAGTAATGCCTATGGAATATATTGTGCCTAGTTTGCGCATAGCGGCACTCATGTGTATGACAGATCATGGAGCTCTGGAAGAAAGGCTCACACAGCTGGATGAGGTTGAGGAAGAAATATTTCTAGTTGGATTTCACCAACAGGTCCAAAAGCAGCGCAAAAAAGCATGGCATGATCGGCACACTAAGTTACACGCCTTTAACGTAAATGACCTAGTTTTGTTACATGACAACAAGTTTGATAAATTTACAGGGAAATTCCGAATGCAATGGTTAGGGCCCTATGTCATTAAGGAAATTATCAATGGAGGAGCAGTACATCTGGTCAAATTGAAAGGAGATCCCTTCCCAAGAAAGGTGAATGGTAATCAATTGAAGCCATACACTGGTGGTCCAGCCAGGTGACTAGATGAAGGTAGAATAGTCTTAACGTTCCAGGTAGTTGAAAGGAGATGTAGGACTATAAACTACACTGCCTAGGTTGAGGAGTTGCGCAATTCGAGGATTGTGTGAAGCAAGGAAGTGTCATAGGGTTCTCGGCAGCACAAAGGGAGTTGCGCTACCCAGGGAGAAATCGCGAAGGTCGGCCAGAAAGTGACCATTAAATTCACTATTCATGATTTGATGGGAGAAATGCGGCCAAATGGAGCGGACGCCCGACATTTAAGACGAACTTTATGGCTAAGATCCTTGGAAATCTACCGCCAATCTGGCATTAATGAACCGAATTTGGGGGCAACAGTCAGGTTTGAATTCAAAATGCGCTATAAATTACAAGTTGTTGCCCAGCGAAAAAAACTTAGCATTTTGAGAATTGAGTTGCTGATCTCTCAGGCACACATGAACTAAGAATTCTTCGAGGCTTTAAAAGAGACTCCAACATTTGCAAAATTACCAGAGACGTCACATGCACTGTTGGAAAGCATTACATCAGCACCCACAAAAGTTATAGATACTGAAGCGAAAGAGTCAGCGTCGGAAGTCGAGATGGAGGCAAAAGTAGCTACTCTAGAGGCCGTCGAAGTACTAGCCGAAGTCCCTAAATCACTGAGAACGCCAAGACCAAATTCGACCCCCACCAAGGAGACCGTAAAGGATAAAGAGGGCAAGCAACCTACCATACCGATGCGTGCATCACCAAGGAGAAACCCACCAAAACCCACCCAACAGGAGAAAGGCAAGGCGATAAATTTGGAACCATAGGAGGAAGACATTGAAGACATCCTGATGGATGATGAGGATGTGGGATTTGAAGTAGAGGAGGTTGAAGCCTAGGTTGCAGACCCTATTACTCGATAGACTGAGTATGTCTCTCCACACAAGGCCAAAACCAAGCTACTGAAGGACATTGATGAGAGCAAGACCCC
>APFE030453882.1:279583-300303 GCA_000404065.3 Pinus taeda | reverse complement strand
AATGGGTACATCAATATAATAAGGGGGTTGTACTAATAACAATAAGGGGTTACACTAGTAGTATAGGGGTCTAACAGCTACCCAGAAGAAGTTTAAAGGCCAAATTTCAAACTTCAAATGAGATTAGTACTCATCTCAATGCATTGTGATTGCATGTTCTATGGTTAATGTTAAATTTGGCTTAGTGGTTGTATGTTTTTAAAGTTTTCTTCATCCCTCTTTGTAGAAATTCCTTGTAGATTCAAACTGCAGATTAAATCTACAAGGAATTTCTACATGGTACCAGAGCTAGATTTGTAGAAATTTCTACATTGTATCAGAGTTAAAATCACTATAGAAGAGGAGAATACGATTTTTCCTTTTACAGGATAAATCAAATTTGTAGTATCATACTTCAAAGCCTGCAGGATGTCATTCTACGGACTGAGACTCGAATATGCCCTTGAGGGTAGTTCAAACTATATTGCTTGGAAGGATAGGATGGAGGCAGTGTTGGAAGACAATGCGCTTAAGGAATTCATAGACAAATATATTCCTAAGGCAGTTGATGCTCGTGATTTGGCATAGTGGAGAAAGTATGTGGCAAAGGCAAGAAGGACTATCCTAGAAGGAGTTTGAGATCATATTGTCTCGAACCTCCATGGTAAGGAAACTCCATTTGGAATGTGGAAGACCTTGACATACCTGTTTCAAAACAACAGTGACCACAGGAAGCTGGAACTAAAGGACAATCTCAAAAAGATCAAGATGGAGAAGGGAGACACAATACCAAAGTACTTGACCAAGTTCACCAAATGTCAAGAAGAGCTTAGAAGTCTCAGTGTTATAGTTGTTGAAGGTGACTTGGTGAGCCTATCACTTCAAGACCTTCCCAAGAGCTGACACAAATACCAGGACTTAGTTAATGGGAGGGAGAAGCTACCAAAGTGGGAGCGATTGTGGTCAGACCTGGCACAAGAAGAGATTTAGCAGAACACTAGAGATGGGACCTCATCCAAAGAAGTGGAAGAGGAATTTTCATTAGTCAACAAAGAAAAGAAATCCAAGAGAAAGAAGTCCCAAGGCGAGGAGGGCGGAAAGAAGAAGGACTTGTCAAACATAAAGTGTTTTCACTGTCACGAGTTTGAGCATTATGCCACACAATTCCCACAAAAGAAATCAATCAAGAAGGATCCTACAATAGCAGCAGCAGGTGCAGCTATAGCTTCACAATTCAAACTTGATTTCACTCTCATTACATGCATGGAAAGCACTGTAATGGGAAGCATGTGGTATCTTGACAGTGGTGCCTATTTCCATATGACAGGGAATAGAGATCTCTTTAGTGACTTGGAGGAGAAATACCTTCAAGCATAACATAGAGTTTGGAGATGATGGGAGGTATAGCACAACCGACATCATTACAATTACTTTTAAGAGGGAGTCTGGGCCCCCTCTCAGACTCATAGATGTGACGTATGTTCTAAGACTAAAGAAGAATCTTGTTTCTATCACAGTATTGGAAGACTATGGCTATGATGTGATTTTTAGCAAAGGAAAGGTTTTCCTTATTCACATCACCATGAGACAGGTGAAACAAATCGGTGTGCAACTTGCATGAATTACCTCTCGATATGCAGTCTTAAATGCAGCCTCAAAAGAAGCTTCAACAAGTTGTGGAGAAACCACAATTGGAGAAGCATATAGGAGACCGAGTGGAAACATCCACTCAAGCAGAAACATCCAATAGGGGGGAATTTCAAGCCAAGTGGGCAGAGGGAGCACATGCAACCATACCTCCAAGTGAGAGGTGGGGCGATGTGAAGCAATAGTCCCAAGAGTGAAAAAATTTGGACAGGATCCATTGAGGTGTTTTTGTCTCATGGATCATTACCTTGCTACGGGGGCTCACAATATTCAGTAGTGGGAGGATAAGTGTTAGTCAGATACTAAGGAGTGAAGAGAAGAGTTGACAATAAAGAAGGAGGCTCAATAGCAGAGTCAACATCAACACAATTTTCCCAGTAGATAGTTGCAGACACAGTTGATTCAATTTATTTTGTTTGGATGCTTTTTGGTTGCAGATGTTGTAGTAGCAACAAAAACAGTGGCAAAAGTTTCATGTAGAACATTCCAAAGGTACTGGATCATGATAGAGTTGAATTCCTTTCTTGTTGAGAGGGAGTGTTGAAAATAGCAACAAGAAATGTTAAAAATAACATCAAGAAAAATCCTAATTTAATTTTGCCCTTGAATTAAATTAGGAATTAATTTGTAATTCCACATCCCATGACAGCTTTTAATAGTTAACTAAGTTAATTTGACTTAGTTGGCTTAGTTAACTCGAGTTTAGGGTCTAAGTTGAGTCATGTAGAGTATCTCCTAATTTTTAGGAGCCCTAGTTGAGTTTATTTTGAGTTGTAATTATTTAATTTGGTTAAATTAGTTCCAACTAATGGAGGAATTAGTGGGAGATCTAGTAGTGGAGTGAAACCTGTAGTAGTGGAGTGTAACCAACACTGTTCAATCAGTGAACTGAATATTCACTCATAATTAACTCATGCATGTTAGATCGCAGAAAGACCTAGTTGAGATTGGAGTCTAGGGATAATGTACTATCAGTTGTATACTTATCCGAATTGTAAAGGTGGTGCATGCAATCAGAGGAAGACCTATGAGGATTGCGCAATACATATTTGTGGAATTTCCCAATTAAATATGGGTTAATTCCCAAGGAAACAACATAAGGAAATAAGAGCTTGGAAGGCAACAAAATTGGCTAAGTATTGGCTTGAGCTTGTCTAGGAAGCAGTGAGAGAGATAGAGATAGTGTAGAGATTGCTCGGGTTTGAGCAAAGCATTGTAATCTTCTCATATTTTTTTATTAATGCAATATATTGATAGCAGGGGTTTTTAGTTGTGGCTTTCCCCAGAAAATTATTGTGTTATGTGTGATTGAATTCTTTCTCTTTTATGCTTCGTGATTTCATTGATCGTTTATTGTTTCTGCTGATGAGTAGAGTAGATTCAAGTCAATTGTTTTAGCATATTACAATATGCAGTTTGAATCTACAAGGAAATTCTACACTCTTCTCTGGAATGGTTGATTGAATTGAAGTAAACTGATTTGGTGATTGAGTTTCATTTCTTTCCCCCTCATACTAGCACTTTTCACAATATATTTTCCTACAGTTGTGTGGTTTGTAAATGACATGAAGACAATAATTGAAGACTCTAAGTTATATGCAAGTTTGCTATGTTTTAAGTAGTGAAACTCTAAAGATAGTATGATGACAATAAGGGTTTATATGACACATAAAATATGTATATGAAAATGCCCCTATCTCTGGTTCTTGCAATGTATGAATTTGTTTGGGGTTACTATGAAAATAATTTAGTTTAAAATAGAAAGAGCCCTTGTTCACAAATTAACTTGGTTAGACTCAACTTGGCTTGGTTTTAAAATTTTGATGTATATGGTGAATGATTTATGGTTTCAATTGGTTTACACACACACACACACACATACACGTACACAAACCATTGGTAATGGGCTTCATACACATAAATGAAAAACTTTGCCCTAAACTGAAGTCGTGATGAGCTTGAAAAAAAAAAAATTCTTGTATGATGGAATAATCATGTTTGAATTCAAATTTTTGAGGTGTTGTAGCAACTTTTGTAAAGATCTTGGTTTTGTTAGGTCCAAAATCACCACCCTTGTTTTGTATTAAGTAAGGGTGATCGATATGGTTGATGTCGTGGCTTAACAATCTTCATTATTGTTTAGTTTTACTATCACATAAGTTTAAAGTTGCATTGAAAAGGGACCCATCTCCCATAAATAGAAACCCTATCTTGTTCGAAATGAGATATTTTTGCATTTTGTCACACTCAAAGTTGAGATGTTGAAATAAATTATGGATTTATTTTGTTAAAAATGAGAATAGTTTTGAAAATTATTTAGGGTTTTCATTATAAATTATATATGGATTGTTTCAAAAAGAAAATTAAGTCAAAAGAAATGTATAAAATGGATTGAGAAGGAAACCCTCCATACAAATATTTACTATGGATATATATGTAGTACTATTCAATAGTGTATAAAAACAAATGTCATGAGCACATGGGTGGTTTATTATAAAGGTCATAAGCATTGTATAGTTCTTTCCCTTCCTTTCTCATTTGACACATATGATTTATATATGATTATCAAGGCTTGTACTTTAACCTTATTATCTTCATCTTACTTTCCATGAAAATATATTTCTTAGTAATCATTTCCTTCATAAATTCACTTTACATAATGAATATGGGAAATAAATGAAATGCAAGGATACTATAGAATTTTATTGAAAAGTACATGTGGCAGTTAGAAAAAGAATTATGTGACATTGTCTAGTGAACAAATAGTAATCTAAAAGATGAATGATTTCATGTGATGGACCGATGGTCCATGGTGTTTTTCATGTGGAAAGTATCTTTATATTATATATGAGGAATATACATGTTCTGGCACATTACATCATAGGTTTGAAGCCATTATATCAAATTTCATCATGTCACTGGTAGGAATTGAACCTAGGCGGGGAGGATCTTAATCATTCGTCCCAACCACTTGACATAAATCCAATTAATAGAAGTTCTACTATGATTTGACAATACGGTCAAAACAAGAGAATCAATTTCTCCATACTTTTTTATGCAAACTTAGAAGAATTTAATCAAATTCTTCAAAGTGGTAAGATTAATATTGGAAACCAAGTTGCCTCCCCACTAACACAACCCAGTAATGAATTATAGCCACATCCAAGCATTATTGATATACCTACCTCTCCTAGGCCACCTACAAATGATGGGTGGAACCTGCAGTCTACTCAACTTGCTTTTGGTATTATTTGATGTCCTGCCATACCTGTTCATGTCTCATCTACCCTTGCTCCAGAAAAATCAATCCCATCACTTGATTCATGTGCTAAGTCTTTCCCAAAACGACCTATTCCTGCAGTCCTATAAGATAAATGAAAGAAACCCATGACCAACACTAATTGAGGCTCCACTGACTCCACCTCTACCACTAGACCTTGCACAAGTAAAGAAAAGGTAGAAGGAAGGAGAGAGGTAATTTTATTTGTTGTTGTTTTAGACATTTTATGCATTTTATTTTGGATACAATGATACTTATTGACATAATTTTGTTGACATAGATATTATTATATATATTATTTTCTGGAAGGCACAAGGTTTTGTGATGATGATATTATGATTTTATGTGATATATTTACTTGTCAATTACAAAAAAAAGAATTACAAGGTAAAAAGTAAATATTTGATAGATAAAAGGAGTTTAGTGGGAGCCCACCTACTTAGAGTCATATTAAATCAAAACACTCGTAATTTATCCCCTTCTTAGAACATGTTCATAAATTAATGGATAAACTGGTTACAGGAAGTTCAACAAATAAACTAATATCTATTAGAATAAATGCAAAGGGAAATTAAGAATGGAGAGAGAGATTTATTGGTAAATGTATAATACAACTTGAAATATTATTTTAGTCTTCTATTCATATCTTATGTGTTTTCTAGGACTAAGTTTGTCTTGTTGATGACATGGGACAACTTGAAAGGCATTAAAGAAAGATAGTTTGGTCTTTCCTATTTTTATCCTTCAAGATTTATTATTTTGATGTAATTTTCTATTCATTCTATTAAGAAGTTCTGAGTTATTTCAGTGTTGACTAGCATGATTTCTTGCATAATTTAATGATATTAGTGATTGCTTGAAGTGATCCAATGAAGACTTTGTTATTTCTGAGGCGCTTAGTTTCCATTGTATGATTCTTTGACATATGGGCTTCTAAAGCATTCTTTTGATCCTAACCCTCATAGGGGTTTGGAAGGACAAATTTCAATAGAGACCCAAATTGCCTTCTAATAATAAGATTTGTTGATTTCTTTTCAAACTTGACAAAATTCCCCCATAATTTATTATTGTTGTGTTCATTCATTTATGTATATGCAACTTATTTTTTGATTTCTACACAATTGTTTTGCTTTAATATATATGGAGACTTAAAAACTTTATATGATGGAAAAATATATTTCTAGATAAAGAAAATCAAAATCTTAGTCTAGATGTAGATTACTAAGGCTATAACTTGAAGGTTACATTCTCGCCTATTTCATCTAGCTTTGCAAGATTCGAAAGTGTTAAATGAGAAGTTTAAACCTTCTCGTTGTTGATAGTGACTAAGGATGGAAGAACTTAGACTTAAGTGATGAAGTTGTTCCTATTAAATCAATTATATTTACTTCCACTATAAATTTCTTATAGTGCATATTATATACAATTATAACTCTTATTGCAATTTATGGTCACTGATATTGCATTTATTTTATGGAACTAATGTGGAGTTAACAAACCTATTGTTAGTTTAATTTATGTTTTCGATTATATTTGGTCCACTTGAGATTCTTATTGAAGAACGAGAAGGGTATGCTCTTGTTTGGTTGTGCACAAAGATGAAGAAGAATTTATGTGCTAGAGATGTGCTTGACTTGCTAGTGGTTAAATAAAAAATCATTGCCAACTTCCCCTTCTCCTTCTCATCATTTCATTTATAATGTGCTAATTAGAAAGATAATTTAAGCATCTATTTTTTCTTTGTTAGTGAGGTTTTAGCTCCCTCACTAAGGAATTAAATTGTCTACCACGACAATAATTCTCGAAAGCAAAATTGGTTGCGATATCAGATTTGTAGCAACATACAAGTCCTCACATATCACGATCCTTATATTAGTAAGGATATTCATAAAGGAAATGCCCCTTACTAACATAGTGGTTAATTGGTTTCAATATGAATATATGTGCTTGTTGGACTCTCCTCTCCTCCTTTATGGGATGTGTTGTGTGGGCATGTGTGTGAGATAATAAACAACCAAATACACCATGTCTTGGAATTGTTTACATAACTTCAAAATCTCCTCACTGCTTCCTCCCCTCTCTATCATTCTCCTACTTACCATCATGTTATGTATGAATTTTATCCATCTTCTCTATTCGATTTTGAGGTATAACTAACAATAGAACCAAGTCTCCCCTCCCCTCCTTCCCTTCTAAATCATGATACAAAGGAATTTTACCCATCTTTTAGACTTGAATTTGATGTATAACAAACAATAGAACCAAGTCCCATCTCTCCTTTCTCCCCTTTTATTATTGTCCCAACACCTTCATGATATGGAGGAATTTTGTCCATCTTCTCTAATCAAGTTCGAGGTATAACTCAACACTGGCACCGAGGTCACTTCCACACTCAACATAATACATTTGATGCTACCACTCGCATGCATTTACCACCTTGCAGTTAATATGGCATAACAAATTTAAATGAGGTTTTGATTGATGGTTCAAATTTGATTTGGGTTTTGATGTGGCCACTACACTGTTAGGCATAAATGAGGCAACAACTTATGCAGTTGGCACCTTGGGAAGTTGCCTCTTTGATCTATTGGGAAATTGGTCTTTTGGGTAATCCTATGTGGTAATTTTGGGGGCTTTATTCTGCATGTAAAGAACAAACTCGACCTAAGACCCTAACTACTACCTAGAAGAAGTCTAAAGGTCGAATTTTCACCTTCAAATGAGGTTAATACTCATATCAATGCATTATGGTTGCATGTTTTGTTGTTGAAGTTAAATTTGGCTTAGCGATTGTATGTTGTGTTCACATGGCTAATGTGCACTATGCCAACAATGGGAACTAACCTGATCGCAAGCCCCAATTAGACCTGATTTCATTTGGATTGGCTAGATCCAACGGGTTTTAAGGGGCCCCATAAATCGCTTGAATATGTTGAAAGATTTCTTCCAGGAGGAAGACTTCAATTAAATCAACAAAATGAAACAACTAACCTCTATGTATTAAATCCTATCTATACTACTTCTAACTACTCTAATCTAGTCCTAGCTACTCTAATCTATCCATAAAGAGCATGATACAGAGGATTAAACATCATATATATGTTCAGCATGAGCGTGATAAAGAAGGTTAAACACCATGCGTAGATTCAAGTCCAAATGAATCAATCACTAAATTCATAGTTGGACAAGACTGCATTAAAGCTAAATTGCAATCCAATCACTCATATAGGAATCCACATTCTTCTATGGAATTAAAACTGCAACTGATGTTTAATTTAGTTTCAAATCAGAGACCATTCACAAGTTAACCATGAGAATCACATTCAATTTAACAAGACTAATAGTGAACTGTAAGTCATCAATATGCATAAATATAAATCACATTTACATTCATGCCAGTAACAACACTCTGATCCAAAACAATACAATGAGTCTCTAACTAATGGCTTTTTCTTCCCTCAAAAACAGTCCTCCTCATTCACAATAAAGCAACACTGTTCTTCTCGAAAATCAAAAGCCCTCCTCCTTTCTTCGGAGGTAATATTTATGCGGCCGTGAACAACCTTCGGATTTCCATGACCTTTCAGATCCCTCTTGTCATTACACAAATTAGTACGTACAGATGCGAAAGGTTGGTGAAACTACCGACAAGCTGAGGTCACCTTGCCTCTTCATCTTCCAATTGTTTCAGATATGCAAATCGAGTACACAGAGATAGGATCATTAGCATGACTATTGGCATGTAGAAAGCATAATAGCTAGGTCGATTTTTCCTTTCCTGAGACAGATGTGGTAAAAGGGGTGATTGTATGCTGCCTTCCCATAATGAAGACCAGGACAACTCTGCTTATAGAATGTACAGGCAACGCGTGGGGTTCCGACTCAGAACGCTTGCAACCAGATCCTTAAACGCAGCGCTTATGCATATACGACCCTTCGAATCCCTTCCTGCGTCCTTTGCTTCTCACCTGCAAGGATAGCCATCATTAGCTTGATGATTGTGCATAATAGAACAAAAATGTTCAATCAAACGTGAATGTTGCTTTCATTCATTTTATAAAACTATTGAACCAGTGTGAAAAGGATTTATGCCTAATACACAATCAACATACAATTTCTCGCTCAACCCATAGGCTTGGCACAGTTTTCGAGGGCTTCCTTTCATTGCAATTAGGTATCGGCCCCCTCTCAGGTCATAGGACCCGTGCCTTCCATCGCCCCGATGCGCAATTGCACTATCAGGACTCCACAGGCGCGTCTTTTACATTGAAAAACCGATCCTTTGTAATTTCGAAAAATTCAAAAAACACATGAAAACACAAGAAAAATTGCCCCGATCACTCAAGCCAGACCTCAATTATTATACGTTGGAGTCTATAAATATCTCCAGGTCCAACCTATCACATATTGCAATAGGCACAAGCCTGGTGCTCCGCTAATCGCAATATGCGATAGGGATCAAACCCAAAATATATATATATATATATATATATATATATATAATATTATATATATTGTGTTTGATAGCTCGACAGGTCTGCCATATCGTTGCACGTATTGTGTATAAGGCCCGTGGCTCCTCCGATATGCGATATGCGATGGGACTTCGAACTGGACATATATATGAAGTGTGGGTAATAGTGTCATCGAGTCTAGAATATAGACTTGCCTTTGAAAATTGGGGCTTCAATGTTTTTTCAAGAACAAAGGAATATACGGAGAAACCACGTCTAGCCCAAAGGTCGGACTTCAAATGTTATACGTTCCAATCCATAATAATTGGCGGGTCCGAAAGATATACGCGCTCTTTATACACATAGCTTTGGGGCTTAACCGATAGCGAATTATGTTGGGCTCCGGACCCGAAACATATACGTTTGAGTTAATAAAACCCGTCAGGTCTGGAAGCCATGAATACTTGTGTTATTTGCGGTGGGCCCAAAATGGTTTATGCCTGTTTTGTGGAGTATTTCGATTATGAGGAATTATGATAGAAAAGGACGCGATGGAAGATTTCATGAGTTAAGCGCACCGATGATTATGATAAGGGTGGGGGTGATTGTTTGTGCAGGCACAAACGTATCATGCATGTTTGTGAAGATTAAAGGGTCCTGATGGAGGGAGTGAACAAAGGGCTAGGCTATGTCAGGAATGAACCATTGTAGCGGAGGTTTATTCAATGGCTTAGCCATCAGGCATGGAAAATTTGACTCGGCAAAGAGTTAACAAACTTGTGATAAAACAGATCATTCTGACAAATGAGAAATCAAACTTCTAGGGGGACCCATTCAAAAACTTGCTATCAGAGCATGTTTTAATAGGGTGGTAGTTGTGGCCACAACAAATGGTGAACTGTTGGGTGAACTAGTTATCTCTGTTTCCAAATAACCTTCAGATCAATAAAACATCAGGATGTTAAGATAAACTTGAAATGCAAACTATATAGATGGACAAGCATGGGTTCCACTTAAACATTAACTGCTTCAGGAGGGATAGAGACAAATAACTTCTACTTACTGATATGATTTTGACAGGCATTCTCTAATGGCAGTATTATGGGGTTTACTGACCTTCCTTTACCTATTTCCCACTTTCAAAAATCCTTTTGGGGCCATCACTGGTCTGTCTATACTTGTTTAGGTGTGTACCTCAGCTCTTTATCGCTCATCAAGCTTGATGTAGACATGTTTATCTTGCACTTTATATGAGAATTTCAGTCTATATTTCATGGATCATGCCATATTTTTAAACAGCTTAAGCAAGGTTGGGCTTGCTGTGTCAACCGGTACTCCGAGCCCAGCAACAGTCCTTATTCTAATCGGCTTCCTAAACAACCTATCCTTCCATATTGGCACAAGGACTTGACATTTCATTTCCTTTTAGATAAGTCCTTCCAATTTTAGGCACAAGGACTAGAGCAAAATTAGATTTGCCACAGGGTATGAGACAGTGAGCTTAGCCCATGAAAGGAGATTTACTTGTGAATAACAGGTATTGGACCATTTAGTGTGGTGGATGGGACTAATGGAGAATGACTGTAAATCTTACAAGCAAGTATAGGCTAAGTCTGAGTTGGATTTATTTAAATGTAGTGTTCCTCCATGCTAGTCCAGTTGTAGTTACACATTTTTTGTTTTATAAAGATGCCCTTACATGCTCCAGATATCTAAGTTATCAACAGATCTCGCATAGTTCCCAATAGATGCCCATGAGGGGTTTCGGTTTGCATTCCACTGTTGATTCTCAAGTGCTCATGGGTTGATAGAAAGTTTGTTTGATTTGCAGGGAAATGATGGATTCAGGAACAACAGAATCACCAGCAAGTTAATGAGGAAGGGAAAGGCCGAGAGTGATGAATGAGGGAAAATCTAAAAGGTAGAACGAGACTGGAGGACCCATTAGCTGGATGAAAAGGAGTGTAATTCAAAACAACAGGAAAATAGACTTTGCAGAAAACAAAAAGAAAGGACAGGAATACAACTACACTAACAGCAAAATGAAATGAACTCTAACCTACTCAGGGGGTAACCACCATGTGGTGGCTACTGGAAGTATATCTTGAGACGCTGGCCATTAATAGGGAGTTTTTCAGTTTCTCCCTATATGGTTTTCAATCTGTAAATTCCATGACCAATTTTTTCACAACTTGGAATGAGCTCAGTTATGAGTGTTGTAATTTTGTCTGCTTACTTGTTAACTCACTCATGAGAGATGAAAAGTAAATAAATTTCTCAATGAAAGATATCACCTCATCTTCACTTCCATTTATAAGTTTTTCATGTTCCCTTTTGTTAATGGCTGTGTTTCTGGGTGTTCTTTCGCAACGCAGGAACTCCAGGATTTGATTATCACCTTCGAACACTTGCCAATTCGGGATGTTTAATCTAAGATTAGGCAAAAGTTTCACAGCCATATCAGCCATCAGATCGGCATCGTGGTTATACTTTTGAGGAATGTACGTGACACTGAAAGAATCGAAATTGTCAATTAAACTCCATACGTCATGTTGGTACCTCACCAGGTGTGGCAGATTGTATTGTATATTTTTCTTTACCTGGTCCACCATTATCTGTGGGTCATCAAAAACTCTGAGATTTTTTACATTCCTTTCAATGGCTCTTCTCATGCCCTTCAGCAAGCCTTCATGTTCTGTTGTGTTATTGGTGTGCGTGCATTCTAGCCGACTGGCCATCATACATTGGTTCCTTAGGGGGTCAATGAAAATGCTCCCAACGCCTACACTTTCAAGATAGTTAAAGTCATCAAAGTGGAGCGTCCTGAAAGGAAACTCTAAAGTTACGCTAAAAGAACTACTTCCTATGAAATTAGTCCTATCATCTACTATAATACAAGGTAATTCATCAGTTGGATTGTGAGGGTGTTTAATTATTTCTTCTAGCTGTGTGCTTGTCAAAGCCTCCTTGACTGTTTCTGCATGGCACTCTCCGAAACAGGTTTTTGTGGCATAAACATCAGAACTATAATTCCCAAGGATAGAGTTATAGAACATTACAGGTTCATTAGGGCTGTTTGGTTCCGTTACCATGCACTTCATGTACCTCTCCCGATGCACTATCAGAATATCACTTTTTCTGCTCTGAGGCAACAAAATATAGGACCAATCAGTTGAGAAATATCCATTTAGATTTGATGATCAGTCCCTACTAAGCAGCATTCCATAAGCCTCAGGTATATCCACTACCACTATATCAATGACCTGAGTGTATTGAGGTTTGGCAGCCATCCGAATCAACACATCTTTCAACTCCCCAATAACTCTCACATTTGTTCTTTCCAACTGCATAATTTGAGTTTCATTTTTATCGAGTATTGCCTGAAGTCTCTTAGAAACAACAAAAGGCATAATAGTGGATGAGGCGCTAGAGTCTACCAAGCAATTATGCACATTCATGTTGAATATTTCGAATGTGATAAGGAAATGTGGAGTCATAGATTTTGATTTCCTCCCTATCATGGTTGCACTGACATCTTGGGGCTTTCAATTCATTTTAGATAACGTGGCCTTCATAGCTGATGGTATTTGGTTTACACTAGTCGTACTAACAGGTTTGGACATTGGCTTCTTGGTTTGGGTGCTTGAGGTGGTGGGAGTTTTGCAGTTCCGCTCATTAATAGCTTTCAGCAACAAATCTCTTTGTTGCGTTAATTTTAACAAGTCAAAATATGTGATATTAGCCCTAGACTTCTTGAGATCATCCACAATATTGTAATCAATGTTATAAACAAGATATGGCAGAGTAAACATACATGTCTTGCCATTCTTAGATGGGAGTTTACCGTCTTGGGTAGCCTTTGTTGCAGTGGGAGATGCATTTTCTTTCTCTGGGTGACTTGCAACAGGGGCATTCTTGGATTGACCGCCAGGTCTACTATTCTCAACAGGAACTCTGCAAGCAGATTCTTTTACAGGGCGAACATCTTGCTTTGTTCGGTCTAAGGGCTTTGTCGCATCTGGGAGCGGCCCTTTACTTCGCATGTGGATTGCGTTAGCGTTGATTTTTGTAATGTTATCTCCTTCGTCGTCATTCTCATCACTATGGAAATCCCACAACACATTAATATGGGTTTCCTCATCCGAGGGTTCTTCTACTTGGTATTCCTCCTCGTCTCCTTGTTCTGGTTCGAGCTCCAATATAGGTTCTTCTTTGTTAAGGAGCGATCTAATAAGAGCCAACTCTTTTGTGTTTAAAGCCCCTTCATTAGGTGGAGTAGGAAATGCAAGCTGGCCATGACCACCTTCTATTTTCTTACGATAGAAAGGCTTGAAGGGATTTATGTTGTTATAGTCTCCTCCATTACCACTAGTATTCTCTCCATGATTCCTTTTCATATCAATGACTGTGTTCGTTAGTTTCTTAATGATCTGATGTAACCCTTCTTGGTGTCCTTTTCTTTAGTTTTAGTCCCTTTATTATCATTTCCATTGTTCTTCTTGGATGCCTGAGAGGCTTTCTTTTCTCCAGTTGTAGGGTGGCATACTGTAAGACTGAGCATTTCATTCTCGACCTTTACTGCTTCATTGATAGCACCTTGTAAGGTTTTCACATTACTCCTTTTAACCCACATCGTTGTAGGGACAGGGAGAGCAGAGATACCATTAGCACCTCTTCAGTAGGTCTAGCAGTGGTTGGGATTCTATTGAACAAGGTGTTGAACCGGATGTTAAAATCCTTAACTTTCTCCTTGCTTTCCATTTTCAGACGGGATAATTCTAAAACTAAGGCAGCGGGTGTTTTGTCATCACCAAACTTGTCTAAGAAGGCCCGTTGAAAAGCATCCCAAGAGGTGATTGACCCTATTCTCAAGTTGAAATACCATGTGGAGGCTGCACCGGTCAAAGTAAAAGAGAATAAGCGGCACACCATATCTTCATCAGCGACCCCCAACTTGCAAGGCTAGGAAGCACGAGCGAATATGGTTATCAGTGGTATCTCCCCGCTTAGGGTTGAAATTGGGTAACACTCTTTCTATATTTTTGGGTAAGGGATGTTGTTGCCCAGGTACCACTACAACATCTTGTGCAAGCCAGAGAGGGAGTGCTCCTGGAGGAGGTGGGGGTTGATTCCCACCCGGAGGAGGAACGTTGGCTATATTATGGACAATGAAGTTTTGGTTGGAGACTTCTCCATTAGGATTCTCAAAATCAAGTGAGGAGTTTCCTTTAGAAGGGGAATCCTCAGGAATTTCCTCCCAACGAGTGTCGATACTTTGCAAGGATTCTAGCACAATATCTTCGAGAGAAGTGGCTGCAGATGTATCTTCGCTCAGGGTAAAGATCCTTGGCTTTCTCTTAGTTGTCGGAGGTAAAGAGTGAAAGATGGGAAGCCGAGAGAGGGAATGAGCGTAAGCCCAAGTAAGTGTTCTGACTGGTTGTTCCTGAGTGACAAGATACTTCCACAGTCTTTCTTCCTTGGGTGACCTGGAAACAGAACTTAGAGGGGTCTCTGTTTCTTCAAAATGAGGCTCTTTCAAATGTGTGGCAAAATCCCTCTTGTTACACAAAAATATCGTCACCTTGATTATTTGCAGTCGGTGTAGGCCTATCATCACCTATACCAGCTTCCTAAGCAAGTCTTAAACCTCAGCTCTTCAAAACAAGCTTAAGAAAAGGGAGAAAGACATCAAAAAAGCAATATAACTCTGGTTCTGCACTTTCTCTTAGCTTTTCCTGTGGGCCCGCACCTTTTGTTCAAGATATCTGCGTACTTATACGCTCTGTATGTAAAGGGGAGGTTGCGTACCCCTGTAAAAGTCAAAAGGCGCAATTTTTATCTTAAAAAACTCATCTTGGGTTGATTCTAGAGTTTTCTAGAAGGATTTGTTACGTGGATTGTTCGCTCCAAGTGGTTCATGCATCCCATACAAGGAGGAACTAATCCCTTGTTGAGAGGAGCTATCCCTTTGAAGAAGGACTCTATCCCTTTGAAGGAGGAGTTGGTAACTGATCTCCATTGCACTATAAATTGAGGCATTGGGTCAGTGTCCAGGGAGGTTAGAAGGTGAAATTTTGAGGGTAAATGCTAGTGAAATAAAGACTTCCTATTTGAGCTTAAGAGGAGAGATCACATACCTTTTTGGCCCTATTAGGGAGTGAGTGAAGCTTGTCAAAGTAGAGGAGACTTCTTGTCGGACCCTGGAAGGAGCTTGTACAGCGTCAAGGCAAAGGTTGTAAGGTTCTTTTCTTTTGAATTAATACAATCAAGCTCATTTTTCTCAACAAGTATCTTATGCTATTTGTTTCATGGAATCCTTGACTTTCATGTTAAATATGTTTTATAATCTTGGATATTTAGGTGCTATTTAATTGTTTGCCTTGTTTGTGCTTGCAGGTTTGCGACAAAGGAACTTACTTGGATCAAAGAAGCGAAGGCATCTCCGAACTTGTGTTGGACATGAGGTAGGCCCTTAAACACACTTGTTTCCCATTTTATAAAGCGTATTTAGAGAAAGATAGTGTTTGGTTGGTTTGTTTGTCATTAGGTCTTCATTAGATTCTAGGAAGGTCTATCTTGTCCGCAAGATCGACTGATTCCGCATGACAAAATGGTGGCTCCACTGGGGACTTGATTGTTTTCCTCATTTTTTCTTTGATTTGAGAAACTTGCTTTTGGTTTTTGTTTTTGGCTTGTTGTGTGTGGCTTTGGGTAAACTTAGTTGATTTAGCTTTGTTTTTTATTTTTCATTGCTTTAGTTGAAGTCCGCAGCCTGCGCTTAGATCACAGTGCGTACCTGTACGCACTTTGTTTTTGTGCACAGAGCGTACCCACACCTGGGTGAGCTCTACACCTGCGTACCCTGCTAAATTTTTGAAAATTTTGACTTTTGCTCTTTTAGTTAATTTTATTTTGTTTTTTTAGTAATTGTCCTCTGCCCATACCTGCATGTGACTGGTTGAAATCTTTCCTTAGATTGTTTCATTAGCATTAGGGTTTTAGGTGAAATCCTAGAAGTTTTGCTTGTTGGGCTTGTTTTACGATTTGGTTGTGTAGTGGCTCTGAGCTTAGAGGCTGTAGGGACTTCAGATCACCTTAGTGTCTACCAGTCTTCTTGAGAGTCTGACCATGTTTGAAATCTCCCCTTGTTGAGAAATCCTCTTGATATTTTCTCTTACAAAACTTCGATAGACTTGTGATTTAAAGTTTGGATTTTCATTTTTAAAAAGGAATGCAAAATTGGTTGTTCTTGACTTATTTGTGATTCTGAACAAATTAGTCCTTGGTTTGCTTGTGACCAAGTAAAACATCCTCAAAAACACTTTTGTCAGCTTTTTACTTCAGACAGGGTTTTGTTAGTTTATAGATCTTAAGTTTGCTTCATTAAATAGTTTTCTCAAAGATTGCTTTAGTTATAGTTTTTAATGCTTTTAGAAAAACGAAAGGTCTCTTTTGAAGAAAATTCTTGTTCTTAGTAGCATTTGAGTTTTCGAATGAAAAGAGAAATTCCTGTAGAAATAATTAGTTGGCTCATTTTTGAGTGCATTGAAATGAATACTCTTCTTTTTAAAAGTATTTGCATCTTCCAACTCTTTCTTAGCTAGAACTTCATTGAAGAGAAAAGATTAGTTAGTCATCTTAAGTGCATCTTTATAGTGATTTTGTGTCAAGTCTTTACACCATAAGTTTCATCTCCATCACCTTTTGACTTAATCAAAAACCACTAAAAATCACGCTTAATATAAAATCAATCTAGAAAATGTTTTGTTTCTAGGGCTCTGATACACCAATATAGCTTAGGCTAGTATCTTGGAGTAGGGAGTAATTAACTCTCCAAGATAAGTAAAACAAACAAGTAGCTTTATCTTGTGGTAGGAGAAATCCGATTGTTGCATTTATACTCTGGGAAAGCTCCTCTTAAAGGAGAAGCACGAGATCATGTCTGAATCAGTGTGGGAATCAATCCTTCCTCATTGGGAAAGACGCCAGATATTCAAGTATTACAAACGGTAAACCTCATATTATTGTCGAGGAGCTTGGGGTCACTTGTTGGTAAACCTCGGTTTGTTTCGAGGAGCCTTCAAGGGGATTGAGCTTGCTACTTTGCCCTTGCGTGCATATCGGATCGTAGACTGTTCCCCCAGGTGTATTTGTTTCTGTTGGTAACCTTAGTGTCCATATTCTCTAGGATTCTTCCTAAGGTGACGATGGCGGGAAGATCCCACTGTACCTGGAGCAGACGTCGGCTAGACTCACTTGGATTTTCTGGGGGGTTCTCTTCACTCGAGACGGTTAAGTGGAGAAACTTGGTCTAGTCTATTCATTAAGTAGGTTGACGAGAAATTTTTCCAACCGCTATTTCTGTATCGAACTCTGCGATGTTGGATTTCATCACCAACTAGTGTTTTCGGTTCGGAAAGTTACTGTTTGTGTGTGTTTGATCTCTTAGATTCTTTAGGCGCGTGATTCAATTTTTTTGGTTCTTTAGAGACTTTAGGTGGTTTTCATTGAGATTTTACTTTGTTTTCGTGTGAAGTAGTTAAAATTCTTTAACTGTGGTTGAATTACCGAGGCATTCCCGTAGACTGCGGGGCCAATCCCACGAGTTTGTTAATGTGGCTGAGTTACTGAGGACATCCCGTAGACTTCGGGGTCAACCTCCTGAAGACAAAACGAGCCAGCTTGAAGGCTTGAAAGCCCTCGTATCTCCGAGTAGCGGTAGAAATGGGTCACCTGAAGAAGGAGAACCTTCTCTGGTAGAATATTCTGATTCTCAACCGTTAGTAATTTCAGAAGTTACTGGTAGTATTGCATCTACTAGTGATATAGGTGAAGAACCTGACGTATCTGAACCCGAATCTGAAGTTGCTCCAACTTCCGTATCAGAATTTGTTTCTCTGACTCCTAGTGATCCTAGTTCTCCTGGAGTAGAAACCGTAATTACCCAAGATCTTCCCGCTGGTCTCATAGCGATCGAAGAACTTGCTATTGCGGATATCAAAGAAAGCTTCCCTTTTCCTGATAATCGTCCTATTTTAGAGTTTAGGGAGCGTGAATCATTTTTTTATAGTCCGCCTAGGAGTACTGATTGGTACCGTTCATTGACCAATCTTTTGGAAAACCCGGGATTTAGTTTTTCACCACCTCGCATTTTTTATCACCCTACACCTAGAGATCATTATCCTGCATTGAATATGTCTAGTCCGTCATCCATGTATTCTCAATCTCCGGAAGCCTATTTGTATGGCGGTTCTTCTGTTCCCGCTGGGTATTAGTCCATCTCTGGTACTTTTTCTGGAGCATCTCCTCAACCTATCGAACAGAAGTTGTTAACTGGAAGTAGTGGTACTAAACAGTTGAGTGCAGAAGAAATTCTGATGATGTCAGGTTCTCAACCTTAAGGTGGTCAGTTACCGCCTGGGGGGCAACCTCAAGGTACTCAATATGTGCCTGGGGGGCAACCTCAGGGTACCCAGTATATGCCTGGGGGGCAACCTCAAGGTACTCAGTTTGCACTTGGGGGACAACCTCAAGGACAGTACATACCTACGGGACAGTACGTTCCTCAAGGTCACCCCAGACTAAATATGTACCCCAAGGTCAACCTCAGTACCAGTATGTACCCCAAGGTCAACCTCAATATCAGTATGCACCCCAAAATAAATATCCTTACGTACCTCAAGGTCAACCCCAGTATCAATACGTGCCTCAGGGTTATCAACCCCAAGGTCAGTACCCATCTCAAGGTTACCAACCGCCTTCTGGTCAATCATATTATCAACCCTACCCTCAACTCTGTTATGGTCCTCAATATCCTCAAGGTCCATACCCCAGAACGAATTTGGTGTGGGATCCATCTCAATCCCAGCAGGTCTTGCAACCGAACGTGCAACCGTCATCTCAACCTGGACAACCCTTGGTCGCTGGTTCATCTCAGCAACCCGTCCAGTCTACTGCTCAAACTTTTGCACCTTCTGTAGTTTCTCAGTCTGGACCTAGTATGCCCCGTACTCTGTCTCAAACATCTACTGCAAATACTGCAACATCTACTCCATCTACCCCACCTTCTTCTGGAGTATCGGCAGCTCCAGTTTCTACTGTTCCTGTATCTACCCCTCGGACATCTTTACCTCAGTCTGGATCTATGGTCCAGATGCCTGTAGGAAGTACGGTTGTTACTTCTCAACCTCAATTTAATCAACCTCCGTACCAAGGACAGTATCAATACGGTCCTGCTGCGCAGCAACCAACCTATCAGTATCAACTGTACCTTGGGTATACATATCAACAACCTCAGCAACCCCAGTATGGTCCGGTTAATCCTGGTTTTCCAGGAGGTCAAAATATCCCGAATGCGATTCCCATTCCAAGTTATCCTGGATATCCTCCTCCCGGGGCTGGTCTGCAGACCCCAAGTTTCAGGTACCCTAATCGTCAGTTACCATTTATCGCAACTTTGGATTTGCCTGACTTGACGCGCCTTACAAACGATCCAATCAACTATCTTCCGTATTGGCTGCCAAACCGCATAAGTTGCCCAGTGATATTCCTAAATTCGAAGGTAAACCAGGAGAGGACCCGTCGAACCATGTGACGACTTATCATCTCTGATGTGCATCCAACTCCATTTCAGATGATTCTATTCGTTTACGTCTTTTTCAACGCACTCTAATTGGTCTTGCGGCCAAATGGTATATCGAATTACCACGAGCCACTTTTTATGATTTTAGTCAGTTAGCTACCTTCGTTTTTTAACTCATTTCAGTTGCCAGTCAGATATGACAATGGCACGGAGCTATTAACTTCGTTAAAGCAGTTGACGTCCACTTACATCTCAGATCATATCCATGAATGGAGACGTCGACGGCGTTTAGTGAAGGTTTATATCCCAGATCAGATTTTAGCTGAGTGGTTTGTAAAATCCTTATTGCCCAAGATCATTGAAGATGTAGCTAAAGCCGGAGTAGTTACTGAAGAGCAAGTCATTGCTCAAGCACAATACCTTGACTTAGTTTACACTCAGTCGGGTACGTTACACGAGAATATCCCCAACCTACCTAATCAAAATCAAATCGTTGCTGCTCCTTCAGGGTCTCATGCCGCTGATGGTATGATTGGCATGGCAAATACCAAAAGTAAGAAGAAGTCTGCTAAGAATTCTTCTCCTATAATAACCTTGCCAGATTCCTCGGTAGGAGAGTCTTCCGCGGAACTTTCCGCCGATATTCACATTGTAGAATCATCTACAGCTAAACCAAAAACCGGTGGTAAGAAGAAAGGGAAGAAGAAGAATAAAGAGAAAAATTCAAAAGAGAAACCCGAAAAAGCGGAACCCACTGATGAAATATGCAAACCTCGTT
>APFE030453882.1:234563-266913 GCA_000404065.3 Pinus taeda | reverse complement strand
AATTGATGCATTGGGTCAGTGGCCAGGGAGGTTAGAAGCTGAACTTTTGAGGGTAAATGCTAGTGAAATCAAGACTTCCTATTTGAGCTTAAGAGGAGAGATCACATACCTTTTTGGCCCTATTAGGAAGTGAGTGAAGCTTATCAAAGTAGAGGAGACTTCTTGTTGGACCCTGGAAGGAGCTTGTACAGCATGAAGGCATAGGTTGTAAGGTTCTTTTCTTTTGAATTAATACAATCAAGCTCATTTTTCTCAACAAGTATCTTATGCTATTTGTTTCATGGACTCCTTGACTTTCATGTTAAATATGTTTTATAATCTTGGATATTCAGGTGCTATTTAATTATTTTCCTTGTTTGTGCTTTCAGGTTTGCGACAAAGGAACTTACTTGGATCAAAGAAGCAAAGGCATCTCTGAACTTGCGTTGGACATGAGGTAGGCCCTTAAACACACTTGTTTCCCATTATTTATAAAGCGCATTTAGAGAAAGATAGTGTTTGGTTGGTTTGTTTGTCATTAGGTCTTCATTAGATTCTAGGAAGGTTTGTCTTGTCCGCAAGATCGACTGATTCCGCGTGACACCTCTGACCTTTATGATCCATACATTAATCCTTTTGAATCCATGCGTGGCACTTATAGATGGAATCTTGAAAAGCTGGAGAGGGCGGTTCAGGCTCTCCTTCTAGCGCCAATTTGTTGACATGGCTAATGTGAACTATGCCAATAAGGGGAACTAACCTGATCACAAGCCCCAATTAGACTTGCTTTCGTGTGGATTGGCTAGCTCCAATGGGTTTTAAGGGGCCCCGTAAACCACTTGAATATTTCGAAAGATTGCTTCTGGGAGGAAGACTTAAATTAAATCAACAAAATGAAACAGCTAACCTCTATGTATTAAATCCTATCTATACTACTTCTAACTACTCTAATCTAGTCCTAGCTACTCTAATCTATCCTGCAAGAGCATGATACAGAGTTTTAAACATCATATATATGTTTAGCAGGAGAGTGATAAAGAAGGTTAAACATCATGCATAGATTCAAGTCCAAATGAATCAATCACTGAATTCGCAGCTAGACAAGACTGTATTAAAGCTAAATTGCAATCCAATCACTCATATAGAAATCCACATTCTTCTATGGAATTAAAACGGAAGCTGATGTTTAATTTAGTTTCAAATCAGAGACCATTCACAAGTTAACCATGAAACTGAATCACATTCAATTTAACAAAACTAATAATGAACTGTAAGTCATCAATATGCATAAATATAAATCACATTTACTTTCATGCCAGTAACAACACTCTGATCCAAAACAATACAATGAGTCTCTAACTAATGGCTCCTTCTTCCCTAAAAAACAGTCCTCCTCATTCACAATAAAGCAACACTATTCTTCTCTAAAATCAAAAGCCCTCCTCCTTTCTTCGGAGGTAATATTTATGCGGCCGTGAACAACCTTCGGCTTTCCATGACCTTTCATATCCCTCTTGTCGTTACACAGATCAATACATACAGATGCGAAAGGTTGGTGAAACTATCGACAAGCTGAGGTCACCCTGCTTCTTCATCTTCCCACTGTTTCATATATGCAAATCGAGTACACAGAGATAGGATCATTAGCGTGATTGTTGGCACCTAGAAAGCATAACGGCCAGGTCGATTCCTTTCCTGAGACAGATGTGGTAAAAGGGGTCACTGTATGTTGCTTCCCATAATGAAGACCGGGACAACTCTGCTTATAGAATGTACAGGCAACACGTGGGGTTCTGACCCGGAACGCTTGCGGCTAGACCCTTAAACGCAACGCTTCTACATATATGGCCCTTCGAATCCCCTCCTGCATCCTTTGCTTCTCACCTGCAAGGATAGCCATCATTAGCTTGATGATTTTGCATAATAGAACAAAAATGTTCAATCAAACATGAATATATATATAATAATATATATATAATAATATATATAGATATATATATATATATAAATATATAATATATATATATAATTGGCATTGAAGCTTGGCGGGTCCGCCATATCGTTGCGCGTATTATGTATAAGGCTCAGGGCTCCGCCGATATGCGATATGCGATGGGACTTTGGACCCGACATATATATGAAGTGTGGTTAATAGTGCCGTCGGGTTCGAAATATAGACTTGCCTTTGAAAACTGGGGCTTCAATGTTTTTTCAAGAACAAAGGAATATATGGAGAAACCACGTCTGGCCCAAAGGTTGGACTTGAAATGTTATACGTTCCAATCCATAATAATCGGCGGGTCCGAAAGATATACACGGTCTTTATACACATAGGTTTGGGGCTTAGCCAATAGCGAATTGCGATGGGCTCTGAACCCGAAATGTGTACATTTGAGTTAATAAAACCCGTCGTGTCTGGAAGCCATGAATACCTTGTGTTATTTGCGATGGGCCCAAAAGGGTTTACACCTGTTTTGTGGAGTATTTCGGTTATGAGGAATTATGATAGAAAAGGATGTGATGGAAGATTTCATGAGTTAAGCACACCAACGATTAGGATAAGGGTGGGGGTGATTGTTTGTGCAGGCATAAACGTATCATGCATGTTTGTGAAGATTAAAAGGTCCTGATGGAGGGAGTGAACAAAGGGCTAGGTCGTGTCAGGAATGAACCATTGTAGCAGAGGTTTATTCAATGGCTTAGCCATCAGGCATGGAAAATCTGACTCGGCAAAGAGTTAACATCCTTGTGATAAAACAGATCATTCTGACAAATGAGAAATCAAACTTCTAGGGGACCCATTCAAAAGCTTGCTATCAGAGCATGTTTTAATAGGGTGGTAGTTGTGGCCACAACATGTTGTTAAAGTTTTCTTCATCCCTCTTCTCTGGAATTGTTGACTGAATTGAATTAAATTGATTTGGTGATTGAGTTTCATTTCTTTCCCCCTCATAATAGCACTTTTCACAATATATTTTCCTGCAGTTGTGTGGTTTGCAAATGACCCGAAGACAATAAATGAAGACTTTAAGTTGTATACACATTTGATATGTTTTAAGTAGTGAAACTCTAAAGATAATATGGGGACAGTAAGGGTTTATATGACACATAGAAGATGTATATGAAAATTCCCCTATCTATGGTTTTTGCAATATATGAATTTGTTTGGGGTTACTATGAAAATAATTTAGTTTAAAATAGAAAGAGCCATGGTTCACAAATGAACTTGGCTAGACTCAACTTGGCTTCTTTTTAAAATTGCGATGTATATATGGTGAATGCTTTATGATTTAAATTGGTTTTTACACACACACACACACACATGCGCATGCATGCACGCACACACACACACACACACACACATGCGCATGCATGCACGCACACACACAAACACACACACACATGCACATGCGTGCACGCACACACACACACACATGTACACAAACCATTGGTAATTAGCAGCTTAAGTTCATATGCATAAATGCAAAACTTTGCCCTAGACTGAAGTCGTGATGAGCCTGAAATAAAAAAAAAGATTGTATGATGGAATAATCATGCTTGACTTCAAAATTTTGAGGTGTTGTAGTGGCTTTTGTAAAGATTTTGGTTTTGTTTAGGTCCAAAATTACCACCCTTGGTTTGTATTAAGTAAGGGTGATTGATATGGTTGATGTCGTGGGTTAAAGATCTTCATTGTTGTTTAGTTTGACTATCACATAAGTTTAAAGTTGCATTGAAAAGGGACCGGTCTCCCAAAAAGAGAAATCCTATCTTGTTTGAAATGAGTTATTGTTGCATTTTGTGACACTTAGTGTTGAGATGTTGTTGAAATAAATTATGGATTTATTTTGTTAAAAATGAGAATAGTTTTGAAAATTATTCAGGGTTTTCATTATAGATTATATATGGATTGTTTGAAAAACGAAATTAAGTCAAAAGAAATGTATAAAATGGATTGAGAAGGAAACCCTCCGTACAAAGATTTACTATGGAAATATATGTAGTACCATTCAATAGTGTATAAAAACAAGTGTCATGAGCACATGGGTGATTTATTATAAAGGTCAAGAGCATTATATAGTTCTTTCCCTTCCTTTCTCATTGGACACATATGAGTTATATATGATTATCAAGGCTTGTACTTTAACCTTATTATCTTCATCTCACTTTCCATGAAAATATATTTCTTAGTAATCATTTCCTTCATAAATTCACTTTACATAATGAAGATGGGAAATAAATGAAATGCAAGGATATTATAGATTTTTATTGGAAAGTACATGTGGGAGTTAGAAAAAGAATTATGTGACCTTGTCTAGTGAACATATAGTAATCTAAGAGATGAGTGATTTCATGTGATGGACCATGGTGTTTTTCATGTGGAAAATATCCTTATATTCCATATGCAGAATATGCATGTTCTGGTCGATTACGTCATAGGTTTGAAGCCATTATATCAAATCTCATCATGTCACTTGTAGGAATTGAACCTAGGTGGGGAGGATCCCAATCATTCATCCCAACCACTCAAGATAAATCCAATTAATACAAGGTCTACTATGATTTAACAATAAGGTCAAAACAAGACAATCAATCTCTCCATACTTTTTTATGCAAACTTAGAAGAATTTAATCAAATTCTTCAAACTGGTAAGATTAATCTTGGAAACCAAGTTGCCTCCCCACTTACACAACCCAGTAATGAATTGTAGCCACATCCAATCATCCTTGATATACCTACTTCTCCTAGGTCACCTACAAATGATGGTTGGAACCTAGAGCCTGCTCAACTTGCTTTTGGTATTATTTGATGTCATGCCATAGCTATTCATGTCTCATCTACCCTTTTTCTAGACAAAACAATCACATCACTTGCTTCATTTGCTAAGTATTTCCCCAAAAAACCTATCCCTGCATGTTTATGGGAAAACTAGTGTCTATTTGATCTGCTAGTCCCACTAAGATGGGTAGCTATCTTAGAAACAAACAATTCAAAGTAACTTGTGTTTTCCTTTATGGACGATAGATAAGAGAGAAGCAAAGAGCACCAACCTTAATCTTTCGCTTGGCTCCTTGCTTGTTTCCTCTCTCCTTTGATAGAGCTCGCCACTCCTTTCTCACTTGTCCCGCTTCAAAGAACACCTGTAGAGGCAAAGGAGCAAAATACCATCAAAGCATAGTGATCTATAATACCATAAACAATGTAGAATTATAAGTACACTAACCATACAATTGTATACACAAATACAAGATTCATAAACACACAAGTATATGGAGGAAAACTCAAATAACTTTATTGATAGTAGAAGTAGAAGAGAGGATTACAACCACCGAGCTGTTCTAATCAGCATCATCCTTCCCAGCATGAAAGCCCTCTTCACCTCATGAAAAGGAAGATCACCCAACAATACAATGTCTCAAACAGAAAGAACCAACACATACAAATTACAAAATTTCCAACCTCGGGATTCTTAGATGAGGGATCCATATATAGATATTTGCAGGGGGGTGAGTCAGCTTTTGGGTTTTTGATAGTGTCATTTACACTGATAGTTCTTTGGTCCACTTGGAGATTTTATGGATCCTCTTTCTCATCCTGGGTGAATTCAAGAGAGAGGCAAGTGTCATCATGAGAAGTTTCTAGAAGATCTCTGGGTTTCCACTTAGCCAACTGCCCTCTGCCATTTGTTTGCTCTCGCCCTCGCACCCTATAGAAGGCCTTTTCAGATGCATCGGCACCCCCCGTGTGTAATAGGTTGAGAATGCATCGCATTTTGGACCAAGGAGCGTCTGTAATGGGTCAGAGTTTTGACCAGTTTCTGGAGTAGTTTTTCAGGTGGAAACTTCTGGGAAATGATGTAATCAGTTGACCTTGATCCTTTAGGGTATGAAACAACACTTTTAGGGGTTTAAGAGCCCTTGGTTTATTGACATATGTGATTGGGGTTGCAGTGCCCAAATATGTCTATAACACTACAGTCCTATAAGACAAAGGAAAGAAACCCATGGCCAACACTAACTAAGGCTCCACCGGCTCCACCTCTACCGCTAGACCTTGCATAAGTAAAGAAAAGGTAGTAGGGAGGAGAGAGGTGATTTTATTTGTTGTTGTCTTAGACATTTGATGCATTTTATTTTGGATACAATGATACACATATATTATTATATATATTATTTTTTTGGAAGGCACAAGGTTTTGTGATGATGATATTATGATTTTATGTGATATATTTACTTGTCAATTGCAAAAAAAAAAGAATTACAAGGTGAAAAGTAAATATTTGATAGATAAAAGGAGTCTAGTGGGAGGCCACCTATTTATAGTCATATTAAATTAAAACACTCATATTTTATCCCTTTCTTAGAATACTTTCATAAATTAATGGATAAACCAGCTACAGGAAGTTCAACCAATAAACTAATTTCTATTAGAATAAAGGCAAAGGGAAATTAAGAATGGAGAGAGAGAGAGAGATTTCTTGGTAAATGTATACTACAACTTTAAAAGATTATTTTAGTTTTTTATTCATATCTTATTTGTTTTCTAGGACTAAGTCTGTCTTGTTGATGGCAGGGGACAACTTGAAAGGCATTGAAGAAAGATAGTTTGGTCTTTCTTATTTTTATCCTTCAAGGTTGATTATTTTGATGTAATTTTCTATTCATTCTATTCATAAGTTCTTAGTTATTTCAGTGTTGATTAGTATGATATCTTGCATAATTTAATGATATTTAATGATTACTTGAAGTGATCCAATGAAGACATTATTATTTCCGAGGCACTTCGTTGCCATTGTATGATTCTTTGACATCTTGGCTTCTAAAGCATTCTTTTGATCCTAACCCTCATAGGGGTTTGGAAGGACAAATTTCAGTAGAGACCCAAATTGCCTTCTAATAATAAGATCTGTTGATTTCCTTTCAAACTAGGCAAACTGTCCTCATAATTTATTATTGTTTTGTTCAATCATTTATGTGTATGCAACTTATTTTTTGATTTCTACACGATTGTTTTGCTTTAATATATATGGAGAATTAAAAACTTTATATGATAGAAAATATATTTCTAGATAAAGAAAATCAAAATCTTAGTCTAGATGTAGATTATTAAGGCTATAACTTGAGGGTTACATTCTCGCCTATCTTGTCTAGCTTTGCGAGATTTAAAAGTGTTACATGAGAAGTTTAAACCTTCTCGTTGTCGATAATGACTAAGGATGGAAGAACTTAGACTTAAGTGGTGAAGTTTGTTCATATTAAATCAATTATATTTACTTCCACTATAAATTTCTTACAATGTCTATATATATATATATATATTTCTTATTGCAATTTATGGTCACTGATCTTGCATTTATAGTATGGAATTAATGTGGAGTTAACAAATCTAATGTTAGTTTAGTTAATGTTTTCGATTATATTTGGTCCACTTGAGATGCTTATTGAAGAACGAGAAAGGTATGCTCTTGTTTGGCTGTGCACAAAGATGAAGAAGAATTTATGTGTTAGAGATGTGCTTGACTTGCTAGTGGTTAGAATAAAAAATCATAGCCAACTTTCCCTTCTCCTTCTCATTATTTCATTTATAATGTGCTAATTAGAAAGATCATTTAAGCATCTATCTTTGCTTTGATAGTGAGGTTTTAGCTCCCTCACTAAGGAAATAAATTATCTACCATGACAATAATTGTTGAAAGCAACATTGGTTGTGAGATCGCATTTGTAGCAACATACAAGTCATAACATAGGATGATCCTTATATCAGTGGGGATATCCATAAAGGCAATGCCCCCAACTAACATAGTGGTTAATTGGTTGCAAGATGAATATATGTGCTTGTTGGACTCTCCTCTCCTCCTTTATGGGACGTGTTGTGTGGTCATGTGTGTGAGATAATAAACAATCAAATACACCATGTCTCGGATTAGTTTCCATGACTTCAAAATCTCCTCATTGCTTCCTCCCCTCTATCATTGTCCTACTTACCATCATGCTATGAAGGAATTTTGTCCATCTTCTCTATTCGATTTTGAGATATAACTAACCATAAAACCAATTCTCCTCTTCCCTCCTTCCTTTCTAAATCATGATACAAAGGAATTTTACCTATCTTTTCGACTTGAATTTAATGTATAACAAACCATAGAACCAAGTCTCATCTCTCCTTTCTCCCCTTTCTATCATTGTCCCAACACCTTCATGATATGGAGGAATTTTGTCCATCTTCTCCGATCAAGTTTGAGGTATAAATCAACATGCCACCGAGTTCACTTCCACACTCAACACACTTGATCAATTTGCTAGTTCGCTGACACCATTGGTTCATTTTGATCAACTTGATTTGACGTATTGGTCTTTGCGAACGAATTAGTGGACTACCTGGCAACTAGGAGAGCATTTCAAATGCCTAACAAATATGTTATGAGAGTTACTAATGTTCTTCAGAAAATGAGCATTCGGATCGAATGGTGATGGTAAAGTAACTGAGTATTCAATATAAGATCATGCTACACTTTGTGATCTGGTGGTTAAAATCCAGCGCGATTGCCGCGCTCACAGTTTTTCTGTTGGTTTTCACTTACACATGCCAAGGATTTCAATCTTCAGAAGGTATCATGTTGCCATCAACATCAACCCAAGAGAACCTTCTGTTCTCGCATCTACCATGAACAATGAATACTCTGTTAATACAAATGTGCTGTGTAAACGAGGAACGCAACGGGAGGCGGTTGCTGTTTTATACCAAATGAATAACCCGAACATTCCAGCGGACTCTAAAACTTACGGTTCTCTCTTGCAGGCTTGTGCCAAACATGAATCTCTGACAGAGGGAAAACTCTTACACACCCATATAATAAAATCCGGATTTCAACATGATGTTTTTGTGGGGAACAATCTTATCAACATGTATATCAAATGTGGGTTTATGAAATATGCTATAAACGTGTTTGACAGAGTTCGTCAACGAAATGTGGTGTCATGGACTGCACTGATATCTGGATATGTTCAGGGTGGATATGGCAAAGAGGCTCTGAGGCTTTTAAACAAAATGGTAGGTGAAGGTGTAAAGCCGAATCAATTCACTCTGTCCACTGCTGTCAAGGCGTGCGCCAGCATTGCCTCTCTGGGACAAGGCAAACAAGTCCATGATTACATCATAAAAATCGGGCTTGAGTTGGATGTTGTTGTGCAGAGTGCACTTGCGCACATGTACGCCAGATGTGGGAGTCTCGAGGATGCACGCCACGTGTTTGACAAAATGTCTAAACGAAACACTCCAACATGGAATGCAATGATTACAGGGCATGCTCAGAACCGGGATATGAAGGAAGCTCTGAATCTCTTTTACGAAATGCCAGAGCGAGATGTGGTTTCTTGGACAGCAGTTATTGCGGGGTATGCACAAAATGGGTATGGTGATGAGTGTTTGAACGTTTTTAACCAAATGAGAAAATCAGGCATGAAATCCGACCGCTTCATCATGGGTAGTGTTCTCAGTGCATGTGCTGATTTAGCAGCCCTAGAACTGGGCAGGCAGTTCCATGCCTATGTTGTTCAAAGTGGATTTGAGTTGGATATTGTTGTGGGGAGTGCACTTGTAGATATGTATGCCAAATCTGGTAGCATGGAAGATGCTTGCCAAGCGTTTGAGAAAATGCGTCAACGGAATGAGGTCTCTTGGAACTCGATTATTACAGGTTGCGCACAACATGGACGAGGAAAGGATGCTCTCCTACTGTTTGAACAGATGCTGCAGGCAGGCACTAAGCCAAATGAAATTAGCTTTGTAGGTGTTCTGTCTGCGTGCAGCCATGCTGGCATGGTCAATGAAGGTATTGGCTACTTTAATTTGATGATTCAAAATTATGGTATAGTTCCCGATGTTTCACACTATACCTGCATGGTCGATCTTCTTGGGAGAGCTGGATATTTGGATGAGGCAGAAAACTTTATTAATGGAATGCCAGTTAAACCTGATGCTACTGTCTGGGTTGCCTTGCTTGGTGCGTGTCGAATCCATGGCAATACAGAGCTAGCAAAACGCATAGCAGAACAACTTCTTGATATGGAAGTCCAGATATCAGGAATTTATGTTTTGCTATCAAACATCTATGCTGCTGCAGGTCGGTGGGATGATGCAGCCAATGTGAGAAAACTGATGAAAGACAGGGGCTTGATGAAGCAACCTGGTTATAGCTGGATTGAGGTTAAGAAAAGGATGCATGCATTTGTTGCAGGTGAAACTTCACATCCACAACTGGAGGAGATTCATGAATTTTTGGAAAGCTTGTCTAGGAAAATGAAGGCAGCAGGGTATGTTCCCAATAAGAGCTTTGTTCTACAGAATGTGGAGGATGACGAGAAGGAACTTTCTCTCTCTCACCACAGTGAGAAGCTGGCCATTGCTTTTGGGATCATCAACACAAACCCTGGAACAACTATACGAGTTGCAAAGAACCTTAGAGTGTGTGGAGATTGCCATACTGTAATCAAGTTCATATCTCTGGATTTTACACGCAAAATTGTTGTAAGGGATGCCAACCGTTTTCATCATTTCAAGGATGGTCAGTGTTCTTGTGGAGATTATTGGTGATGCTATGGGGAACGGATAACATATTAAAGTTGCACGTGTATCTCTGCCCCTGGCAAGCGAGGATGGGAGGTAATTAATTTGCTTGAAAATGGGGGTAGTTTTGCAACTTTCCAGAACCATACACTATCTCAATTTTTTTTTTAATGTATTGGCATTTCCCTTATTGAAGACAAGAAACAATAGCCACGTAGTTGCCTAATTGAATATTTGTGCCTACTTATTCTGTGATTTTAGTTGATATTGTCTTGCATGAAAGTGTAATGGAGAAATTTTTTTATACACTATATTTTTATTATTATTCTGTGGAAGGAATATTAAGGGGAAAATGACGTGGAACAGAGCCACATGCTAGTGGAAAGAACATGTCAAAAGACTAAAGGAGCATCCTATAATCAATGATGATGAATTACCATGTTTGATATGTGCGCATATGAGAACAGCAAATGGAACACTCACAGAAGAAACAAATACGAGAGAGAAATTGCCCCAGTTGTTCACATGTATACTCTGTATTTCATTAGGTATATATAGAAGTATAAGATTGGTAGATGGAAAATATCTAATGCATAGGCAGGTGAAACATCATCTTTCACCAAGTCTTTACATTTACGACTGGTGGTTAAAGTAGATGGGATACAAAATATAAACTATAAAATTTATATATAATGCAACTTTGACTAAGTCAACTATCACAATGTCTCATCATCTTCTCCTTGTTCAGAGAAAATTGTCCTTAATTCCTGTTTATGTTACACCAAAGTCACATGACACAAGGATATACAGTTCATGTGTAGGTTACGTAAACACGTGTAGGTGTGTGCTTTAAAAAAATTATAGGAATGAAATATATGTTGAAAAAGTTAGCTTGGACAAGTGTCTTCCACGTTGGCTTGGTGTTTAGCATGTGGAAGAGTGTCCAAAGTGCTCCCTAAGACATTAACTTTATGTGATATAAAGTTAAAGTGACTTTTTGATGCGTCATTAGTTAATAAAGTGACTTAAGGTGCCCTAAGTTGTGTCAATGAGCAATTATAACACAACCGTTGATCTTAATGGCTAGGACCAATGTTCCACCAAGTTTTTGGGACGTGGGGATGGGGGAGCGGGGATGTGCAAGAGTGGCCTATGCAAAAGCTCCCCACCAATTTTTAGGAAACATGGGGGTTGTCTGGGTCTTTAACACAAGGGACCCTGACAAAAATAGTAAAATAAAAATACTAAAACCTTATAAATATATCATTGAAATTTTATGATATCACTGTCTTTATCATTATATAACACTTACATCATGAAGGATAAATCGATGAATCATATAATTGAAACAAATTTAAAATGAAAAGCATGATACAATCATACATGTAATTGTAACAATGTAAAATGAAAATAAATTTTAAACCATATTGAAGTTCCAATTGTGAATACTGAATATTGAAATAAAAGTCAAGTTTGATACATCAAGATTCAAATTTTTATAGTTAAGAAGTTAACGTAATGTTAGTTTTAGCTTATTAAAATTAGTCTCAGTGAATGTTGCATAAATGAGAACTTTTTATAGTTTTTTGCGTTTCTTAAAATTCAAAATATGATTGCGACGTGTTACCATGTTCAACAAAACTGAGTGCATGGAAATTTAGAAAATTGTCGGGTTTACAAAAATTTTGTCCCATGAAATGACATGTATTGCGGCTCACAACCATGAGAATGGGAAAGTTAGAACAAAATCAGTATTATAATTCACGTCATCAAGTCAATATCGACGAAGTTGGGACACAAGTTACAACATCACTGTTGCACTAATATATGGTCCTTTCTTATCCACAATTTGAGAAAATTCACTGTCTATCACCTTTAACAACTTAGATTAAGTCCATGTACATATATGTTTTCATAAATACCAGCATGTTTGAGCCGTCAGTGGAAGCATCGATGGTGTATTGAGAGCTAGCAGACTAGAAGATCCGAAGGAGGAGGAGGCAGAGACTGATTTGGGGTATTTTCATCTAGCACAACCCAACCATTTTCAATCCCCAACTCGTGTGAACCTCCAAGTGACACCAAACGACTGCAAAAGTTACCGAATAGAATTTGAACAATATAATTTGTTGTCTTAGATCATTGCGACTAGGATTGTAAGAGGGGAATAGATTGGATAAATGTAAAGAATATTACCTGGGTTGTCAGCTCGGAATCGACCCCTTTTTTGAGGAAACGACCCCCTTTGGAGTTTCTGTGTGTACCCTTTTTTTGGGAGCCTCGGGAAATGACCTCCAAACGACCCCAAGTCCCCGGAGCACGAGGGAGCGAGGAATCATGATTCCTAGGTGGGGGGACATGTCCTCGTGGAACACTGGCTAGGAGCCTAGGACTCAATCTGAGCCATTAGATCTTAGGGTTAGTTACAATCACTTTAATGAGACATAAAATGGAGATCCAAAGGAAAATACATATTTATTATTCATTTTCTCATTTGAGGAGAGAGAGGAGAAGCGCTAGAGGAAAAGGAGAAGGAGCAACACAAAGTTCCAAGAGACTTGGCACACAAACCTAGAAGAACATTCCAACACCTTTCACGGAAATCAAGGTTGATTAAATGCATAAATTTTGAGGTTGTTGGTTGCATAGAAATCAAGGCCAAGTGCACATAAATGGAGGCTGATTGATTGCACAAGTTTCGAGGTTGTTGATTGCATAGAAATTGAGGCACTATGCACATACATTGAGGCTGATTGACTACTCAAATTTCAAGGCTATTGACTACACAAAAATTGAGGCACAATGCACATAAATCAAGGCTAATTCACTGCATAGATTTCAAGGTTGTTGACTGTGTTAGTTTGTGTAGCTCGGACAGGTGTTCTAGTCTCAAGTGGTGTCAATGAGACTAGGAACACAAGTGGATTAATTATCTCCAAGCCCAATTTATTTTATGAAGGGAAGATGTCTTAATTAGATTTATTAACCAATTTTAAATTATTTTCCTAAGTCTAACTTAAAGAAATGAGTTAATTAATCAATATTAATTGAGACAAGTCGATTTCTCTCTAGTGACTTCTAGAAAAGTGATTTGATGAGGTTAAGATGATCTTAGCCATTGATTGAGATTAGATTGTGGTCATTGATTCATCAATTAGAAATTATAAGAGGAAATCGATGGGGCTCTTGGAGACACAATTCGAGTGAGCAAGGGCGCAATGATAGCGAGGGAAGACACCAACAAAGGGTTCAACAATGATTGAGATTGATTTGCTGGAGAGAATTTCTTCACAGTGATTTCCAGTTTCCAGTGATAGAAGGAGATCAAATTATTTCGCAGAAGCTAAGTTTCTCCAAGTGGTGCGAATTGAGAGAGAGAAGTCAATTTCCCAGACAGAGGCCGAGTTGCCGGTGGAAGAGCGGATTTGCTAGAGTGGTCGATTTGTAGGAGAAAAGCTGAGTTTTCCAAAGAGATTGATTTTCTAGTGGAGGCCGAATTATTTTGCCAGGGAGTGCGAGTTGCCTGTGGTTTCTCTAGGGTGCACGTGTGGGTTGATTCTGGGCTATACAAGAGGGCCAAATTAATTCAGAGGGGCCGAATAGCTTCCTGGAGGTTGAAATTGCTTGCAAAAGTGAAGGAAATAATTTGTCGATGCTTTGCTAATTTACGACAAGCAGTTTATGTATTATTTCAATAATAAAACCCTCATTTGCAGAACTGATTTTCCCCACATTGGGGTTTTTCTAGAGAAAATTTGTCCAAAAATATTGGTGTCCATTTTATGTGTGATGTTTTCTCAGTCCCTGTGGTTTATTGTTTGGTGAAATTTACAGTTGTGTTTTTATTCGGTATTTGCAGTAAATTAATTTACTGGGACAAATAATCTAAAAGATAGGAGAATAATTACTAGATTAACAAAAATAGAATTTTCACATGGTATAAGAGTGTCTCTCAGGGCAGAAGAAGTTCAACAAAGGGTATGGGAAGAGAAAATAGAGGGTTTATAAAACCTAGATTGATTTCTTTAGATTTATTTAAGGTTTGTGTATATTATTTTCTGAGGGTTACAAAAATTGCTTTAGCTAGATTGAGAGGTCATGACAGATTGGATGGTGCATCTAACTTTGGTGTCTTGAAAGCCATGATTTTGTTGTTGTTGGTAGAGAATGGTCTTAGGGAATATGTGACTAGTGCTGTAGCCATGCAGACAAATGTAGCACAACTTCTTGCATACAAGAAGGAAGATGCCAAGGCGTGGCTGATAATCTTAGATGGGGTCAAGAATCATATTGCTCCACATATCGTAGATTTGGGTACTACTAAGAAGATGTGGTATGCCATCTTAAATTTGTTCCAGATTGCTACTGTGAACAGGACGCTAATTATTAGAGAGAAGCTGAGAAATATTCAGATGAACAAGGGCGAAGGCATAGTTAGTTACGTCACCAGAATTCGACTTGTCAAGGACGAGTTAGCAGTTATCAGAGAGAAACTAGAAGATGTCGAGCTCGTGAGAACAACCTTGAATATGTTCTTAAAGTAGTGGGATGTATTCGTTCAGGTGATTAATGGACGAGAGAGCCTACCTAGTTGGGATTGTTTGTGGAGCGATTTCACTTCGAAGGAGCTTAGGCTGAGTCTTGTCAGTGGTAGCAGCAGTAAGACCCAGAAAAGGGATGAAGAGCAGGAAAACTTGACTATAGCGGGAAAAGGTAATGCAAAGAAGGGTTCTAGCAAGGGACCTAACTCCAGAGGAGAGAATAAGAAGGACCTCTCAAAGGTCCAGTGCTACGAATGTCATGAGTTTGGCCACTATGTCAGTGATTGCTCGCAAAGGAAGAAAGGTGAAAAGAAGGGCAAGAAGCAGATGACAGCTTCAGCAAGTGCAAGCGAGCATTCTAGCAGGATGGAACAGGAGTTCACACTCATAGCTTGCTTAACTAGCTCAACCTCATAAGGTGTTTGGTATATAGACAGTGGAGTGTCATTTCATATGAGAGGAGTTAGGGAGTACTTGTGAAAATTCGTAAATCGGAATCCCTAATGTAGCAACTGATGATATTTCTCCTATTTGTTAAATTCCTTTAAACAAATTACTTGCAGTTTACTACGACAAATATCGAATACATACACTGCAACCTTCACTTAATTAAATATAATGTGGAAACAAGAAACTGAGCAAGAAGGAAAATACAACACAAATGAGAAAGTTGTTTTTGGATAAATGTCCCCGAAAAAACCTAATGTGGAAAAACCGGTGCAGCAGATCTGAGGGTTTTTATTATTAAGCAAAAGTTATTTATGAATACAACCTCTGGATGCCTTGCTGGCAATTCAATATAGAGAATATCACTCAGTAGAAGAAATTAGTGAGATTACCTCACACTACATTGCAAGTCTCGGCTGATCCGACAACTAAACCAACGAGTCCCCGGCTACTTCTACATTGCCCCTACGCAGTCACTGCGTGGGTCTGCGTCACAACCTCTAAGGCATTACGTCACCTCTTTGCTGGATCAATTTCCTCTCAGGAGCTGACTCCAGCCCTCCCGGCTCAGAATGTCAAACCCCTAGCAAAACTCAAACTTCTGCGTGAAGGCTTTGCGTTGCTCTGCGTGAGCCCTTCCTGGTTCTGCGTCACCCTCTCTGGGCACTGCACTGCCTCCTCAGCGTCTTTCTCCGCCTCTCTACTGAGTATTCTTGGCTTCAGAGAAGATACTCCAACCAAAACTCTCTTTGCCCCTCTTCGCATGATCACTATGAAATCACTGCACTGCTCTAGCTTCAACAAATCGATCTGACTGAGCAACTCTCTGTGTGTTTTCCAAATGACCTTCAAGCCTCCTTAAATAATCTTCTCATTGACATTCAATGGCCTAGATTAGAAGCTAATCAATGGCTAAGATTATTTCTACTTGATCCTCGTCTTCTTCTAGAAGTTACACCCACAGTTAGATTAATACCCATTTATTATTTTAATTTCCTAAGTTTAGACTTAGGGACCTATTAAAAATAATTGATTATTTTAGTATAACTATCTCTGGGTGGAATTTCCTAAAACGCTTTTTGGGTTCTTTGGAATACATGTGCCCAAGCCTCCCTTCAAAATTTGTGACTTAGAGCACATCCGATGCTACTAGAAATCAACACTCCCTCTTAGTGAGGAATGTGCTCTAGCAATGCCTCCCATTGAAGCATCACCTTGACTTCATACCATCGTCCTCTACACTGCTGATGTCTGACAAGCTGTCCACCAACTACTGCGCTGCTGTTGCAACTGTACTGCTACTGACACTGCCACTGTCAACATTGCATCCGTACTACAACTCCCTCTAAATTTCTGCATCCGTGCTGCTGCTGGCACTACCATTGCCAATTGCCCATGCACTGCAAACTACTGCTGCTACTGCATCAACAATGGAAAAAAATCCCAAATTACTGAACAAGTGTTCAACATAGATGCATCTCAATGCTGAAGATCTGACTGTTGCTAGTCCCACACTATCCCTCTAAAGCCACTACGCTACTGTTGCTATTGCATTGTGCCTCCCTGCACTGCTGCAACTCTGCACTGCGCTACTGTTACTATTGCACTGTGCCTCCCTGCACTGCTGCAACTTTGCACTACGTTGCTCATATTGGCGTTCTAGCCACTGCATTTGTTGCTTGAACACTCCTCTGCACCAATTGACACTGGTCCATCCTGCTACTTCTGATTTGGGCTCCCATAGCAAGGAATTGATTGGAGAGTTGGGTTCCTCAAGGATCCTGCCCATCTGTAGCTCTTTCGAACTACAACTCTAAATCAGCCCACCTCCCTCTTGAAGGTATCTCAACTGTCATGGCAAACTCCTCCTTGATCTTCGCGGGTGCAACCTTCGGATCGTGCTTCTCATCTTTGTCCTTCTTCTTGAGAGGACACTATGTCACGTAGTGACCCATTTCACCACACCTGAAGCATTTGATCTTCGAGATGTCCTTCTTCCGCCTTCGTTGCTCCTGCTGCCCCTTGGATGCGAGGGCTGCATTTTCTTCCTCCTCCTTGGGCTTCGACTCACTGCTGTTGCTTCTGTCAAGCTTACACTTGACTAGACCTCTCCTCAGCTCTTCTTGCTTGAGAGCTGCCCACATACTATCCCAATCTGGCAAAGCTACCCTGCCCAGGATGCTTTGGACAAAGACTTGCCACTCTTTTGAGACTGAGTTTAGGGCTAGTCTCACCATCTCAGAACCTTGAGGTGTAGACCCCACAGTTGCTAACTTGTCCCGAGTCTCTTGAAGCTTCGCGAGGAACAGATCAATATGCTCCCCCTTTTGCATCTGTGTAGATTTCAATTTATGCTCTAAGTACATCTTCCGCTGCTCAAATCCCACATCTCCTTAGCAGTCCCTCTGCTAGCGATGTGACATATCACGTGATCCTTTACTCCATCAAGGATCATCCTTTTGGCCTTTGCTATTTCTCCCTTGTACTTCTTCCGTTGATATGGATTTGCAGGCTCAACCACCACGCTGTCGACATAGACCTTGAGAAAATGCTCATCTATAAGGCACGACATGCTCGCCTTCCAGATCACATAGTTGGACGCCCCATCCAACTTGTCCTAATCTCTCAGTCCACTGGCTGCCATCTCTGCCACGAAAAATGTTGAACTGCTCCTCTCTGTCTCTTACTATTGTTGCTCAGGCAATAAGAAAACAAACTTCTTGGCGGGAAGTCTATTGAGGAAAAATTCCTTCACTGTGCTTCTTCTCTCTCTTCTGACGATTTTCTGCCCAACAAACTGCTTGCAGAAAAACTCCGTCCCACCAGTGCTTTCCTCACGCTGAGGCCGCTGTGCTGCTCCCTCTGTCCAACAAGATTTCGATTTGGAAGCCCTTCCTCTTTGTCGACTCACTTAGAGAGAGACTTTCCTCGAAAATTCAGCCCTCCTGGCTTGGATTGCGCAATCCCTCCGGGGAATCGAATTGTTGCCTCCTGTAGCTATTCGACCTCCTTCTCTGCTCAACGCTGGGTTCTCTAGCACTGCTCTTCTTGTTTCACCTGCACTGCTCTGATACCATGTGAAAATTCCTAAACCGAAATCCCTACTACAACAACTGATGATATTTCTCCTATTTGTTAAATTCCTTTAAACAAATTACTTGCAGTTTACTACAACAAATATCGAAATACATACACTGCATCCTTCGCTTAATTAAAGATAATGCGGAAACAAGAAACTACGCAAGAAGGAAAATACAACACAAATGACACAGTTGTTTTTTTGGACAAATGTCCCCGGAAAAACCCAATGCGGAAAACCAGTGCAACAGATCTGAGGGTTTTTATTATTAAGAAGTTATTTCTGAATACAACCTCTGGATGCCTTGCTGGCAATCCAGTACAGAGAATATCACTCGTCAGAAGAAATTAGTGAGATTACCTCACACTACACTGCAAGTCCCGGCTGATCCGGCATCTGAACCAACGAGTCCTCGACTACTTCTGCGTTGCCCCTATGTAGTCACTGCATGGGCATGCGTCACAACCTCTAATGCATTGCGTCACCTCTTTGCTGGATCAATTTGCTCTCAGGAGCTGACTCCAGCCCTCCTGGCTCAGAACGTCAAAACCCCAACAAAACTCAAACTTCTGCGTGAAGGCTCTGCGCTGCTTTGCATGAGCCCTTCCTAGCTCTGTGTCACCCTCTCTGGGCATTGTGCTGCCTCCTTTGCGTCTTTCTCTGCCTCTCTGCTGAGTATTCTTGGCTTCGGAGAAGATATTCCAGCCAAAACTCTCCCTGCCCCTCTCTGCGTGATCACTACGAAATCATTGCGCTACTCTAGCTTCAACAAATCGATCTGACTGATCAACTCTCTGTGTGTTTTCTAAATGACCCTCAAGCCTCCTTAAATAATCTTCTTGTTGACATTCAACGACCTAGATTAGAATCTAATCAATGGCTAAGATCATTTATGCTTGATCCTCGTTTTCTAGAAGTTAAACCCACAGTTGGATTAGATACCCATTAATTATTTTAATTTCCTAAGTTTAGACTTAGGGACCTATTAAAAATAATTAATTATTTTAATAAAACTGTCTCTAGGTGGAATTTCCCAAAATGCTTTTTTGGTTCTTTGGAATACATGTGGCCAAGCCTCCCTACAAAATTTGAGACATAGAGCACATCCGATGCTACTAGAAATCAACACTTCTCCAACTACAAGGAGGATATCAGATTCCAAATCGAGATGGGGAACAAGTCTAGCAACCCAGTTGGGAGAAGGATTGTTCTATTTAAGAGGGAGTCTGGCAAGCTGGTTCCCATCCATTATGTGTTGCATGTGCAGGTTAATTTGATTTCCGTATCCATTCTCCAAGACAACGGTTACAATGTACTCTTTAGAGGACAACAACTGTTGATAAAGTGCCAGGAGTGGAACTCACTCATAGTTTTTGGAGTCAGGAGCGGTAGACTTTACAGGTTGTAGTTAGATACTTCAAAGGCACTAGCGAGCAACAATGATTCGAGAGACCAGGGAAAGCTATGGCATAGGAGGATGGGTCATATACATCATGGGGCACTTAGATTGCTTCGGGAGATAGTGACAGGTGTTCTAGAGGTGAGCACATAGCACAATGATGTATGTAAGGGATGTGTATTGGGGAAGTTTGCTATGGCAACTTTTCCAAGGAGTGACTAGATCCAAAGTTGTTCTTGATCTAGTACATTCTGATATATGTAGTTTGATGGCTATGCAATCTCTCAGAGGGTACGAGTATTTCGTTACCTTTATTGATGACTACTCCAAGAAGACCTGAATATACTTCTTGAAGACCAAGGATGAGATCTTCAGTCACTTACAAGAGTTCAAATCTCTTGTGGAGAATTTGATAGGTAGGAAGGTGGAGGTTCTTCGGTTAGATAACGAAGGCGAGTACATAGGGAAAGCTTTTGAGGCATTTTGTACCAGGGAGGGGATCAAGAGAGAGTGGATGGTTCTTTACAAATGGTAGTAGAATGGGGTTACTGAGAGGAAGAACCATTCAATATCAGAGGCAGCGAGGGCCATACTGTATGACTAGGATATGCCACGATGCTTATGCGGTATATATTTAAAACAGGGTCCCACATAAGGCGTTGGGAAAAATGAAACCAAAGGAAGCATTTACTAGGAAGAAGCCAAATGTGATCCACTTCATGATATTTGGCAGCCTAGCATATTGTCACATTCCAGGGGATACGCGTTCGAAGTTGGATTAGACTATAGAGAAGGGGTACTTTGTTGGGTACAATGAGACTTCTAAGGCATATCAAATATTCATTCTAGGGTTCATGAGAATTATTGTCAGGAGAGATGTCAAATTGATGGAGGACAAGGCATATAGGAGGTCTAGAGATTTGCCAGCAACAGTGGATCAGATTAAGCAGTGAACAAAAGCTCCAAGGGTAGAACTGTTGAATCAAAGACAAGATAGTAAGAGTACAATTACCAGTACAAGCACAAACATAGGTGCAAGTGTTCTAGAGAGTTCGTAGAGTGTGGAGTAGCAGATGTAGCAGATTCATGAGATGCATTAGGAGGATGTGGAAATCCAAATTCCACCATCTACAATTGGCAGGAGGAACCAAGAGGTTTAATAGACACTTAGGGATGCTCAAGAGTTTGTGGAGACTCCTAGGATGAGCAGGAGAGAGCAGAGACAACCAAACAAGTAAACTGGCTACATGGCATTGGTGAGTCAGATCGTGGATAGCGCGCCTTCCAACTATCAGGAGGCTGCACTACAGTAGGTGTGGCGGGATGCCATGGTTGAGGATTATCCTCGATCATTCAGAACGATGTTTGGGAGGTGGTGCCTAGACTGATAGACAGGGTAGTGGTTGGATCATGTTGGATCTATAAGATCAAGCACAATGCAGATGGTAGCAATGGGAAATACAAGGCAAGGTTTGTGGCCAAGGGGTTCTCTCAGAAGGAGGGGGATAGACTATGAGGAGACATTTGCTCCCGTGGCCAGGTATACTTCTATTAGGGCCGTTATCTCACTAGCAGCCAATATTATCAAAACCACACTGGAACCGGTGGAATTGGCCGGCCTGACTGGTTTAGGGACCAAACTGATCCGGTTCGAGGTTTGAAACTGGAAATGGTTGGTTTGGTGTCGAATCGACCGGTTCTGTAATGGAACCAGAACCCACTGGTTCGGCACCAAACTAGCCTTTTTTCACCGAACCTGCTGGTTTTGTACCGAACTGTTGTTTCCATATACGTTGATCAAAGATGTTTGCAGCACATTTTTTTAAGAAAAACTGAGAATTTTTGAGTGGGGCAGACCTAATATCGAAGCCTATGGCCGTTGTATTGCTATGCATTTTATGGTAATGTTAAATTCTTAAAATAAAAGTGACATTCTCCTTTATCTTTCATTTTCATCCTTTTACTTCAATTTTTAACATTACCATGAAATGACTTAGGACGTTTGAGAGTGGTTCCAACCTCATTGGATTTGATATGGAGAAAGTAGAATTTTAGATCTCACTCAAAATCTAGAAGACTTAACAGTTTTTTAGGATTTTAGGATTGCAATGTTTCCATCGGATTTGGTCATGTACGAGGGTATGGAACTAGTATTTAATCAAGAGCACCAAACCATCTATGTACCTTGATGTTAGTGGCATTGGTTGTCGAACTCCACTATCACGACCCTACTAAAAATGTACCCATCACTCAAACAAAATTTTGATTTGACATGCTATGTTTTTTCTATTTTATTTTAATGCTTAGAGGGTGATATAGATGACGAAATCCCAATATAGGCAATGATTTTGATAATAGGTAGGCATTTGTTGGAGCATGATTTTATTGGATGCTAGAGGCCATCTAGAGTTTGTTTGTTGATGTATTTTCGGTTCAGAGACAGATTGCACTCGATGCTATTTTGGTCATGTGCACCCTTACATGCTATATAAATGAGAAATTTCGCTTATTTGTGCATAATGATTTGGATTCATATGGATGCATATTAAGATATATAAAATTTGAATATTTTATGTGCTAAGTTGCACGATACGGGGAAAAGAGTACGAGTTTCCGAAACGGAAATGGGTACAAAACGTGGCCCACCCAAATTTGGAAACAGGGAAACACAAATATATATATATATATATATATATATATATATATATATATATATATATATATATATATATATTAGGACATTTAAGAAATATGGGCAATCATAAAGCATACATGATACATTCTAATTTATTACATTATGATTAAATTGTCAATTGTCAATGTATAAACTATAAGTCTCTAAATTTACATCACATTTACTCATGAATGATCACATAATGAAATAGCAATATCCAAAACCAGCCATGAGAAATTTCTAATTTCTTGTCTCGTGCTTGGTTGGGAGTCTCCTCCTACATAGTCGAATGACCTTAGTGCTTTTGATTAAATACAAGTTCCATATCCTAGTACCCTAGGTGCTCTTGGTTATTTGGAGTCTCCCCTGCATAGAGGGCTTGGTTCTCTTGATTAAATACAAGTTCCATACCCTAGTACATGACAAAATCCAATGGAAACATTGCAATCCCCCCAATCTTGAAATCCTGAAAAACAGATAAGTCTGCTGGATTTTGAGTGAGATATAAAATTCTACTTTCTCCATATGAAATCCAATGAGGGCGAAACCACTCTCAAACATCCTGAGTCATTTCATGGTAATGTAAAAAATTTAAGTAAAAGGATGAAAATGAAAGATAAAGGAGAATGTCACTTTTACTTTTTAATAGCTTGAGAGAGGCATCTAGAAGCATCCAGAAGATATAATAGTCGCCGAATAAAAAATTAGAAGCGAAAAAGTAAAAATAATAATAAAAGAAAACATCAAGTGTTAACTGGAAACTCCACCATACGGCCTGGAAACTCGTTTCGGGTCGTATTGGCCACGTTTCCCTAGCGTGAAACTGGCCAGTACGGCTGGAAACGAGTTTCTATGCCGTACAGTATGAATTTCCTCGTTTCCGTTCTGTTTCCGGCCGGAAACGGACCCCTGGGCAACATTTCCTGCAACTTAGTTTATGTATTTTTGGTCGACCGGTTTTTTGCTCTGGTTTTTTTACTTGTTCTGATCGGTTCCCGGTTTAGAGGGTTTTCCGGTTTGGTCACCAGTTCGGTTTTGATAACATTGCTAACAACACAGATGGGATGGCAGATCCACGAGATGGATGTCAAGATGACGTTTCTTAATGGTGAGTTGGAGGAGGAAGTGTACATTGAACAACTAAAGGGTTTTGTAGCACACAACAGTGAGACCTATGTGTGCAGACTAAAGAGAGCTTTATACGGACTCAAGTAGGCTCCTAGGGTGCGGTATGAGCAAATAGATAGATACTTGCAGGGGATGGGCTTTGTGAAGAGTGAGGCGGATGCAAACCTCTACTATTTGATGGTTGGGGTTGAGGTACTCATTCTTGTCCTATGTGTGGACTACATGCTCTTAACAGGTTCATTGGGGCTCATAGAAGAATGCAAGAGGGGCCTAGCAACGAAGTTTGAGATGAAAAACTTGGGGTTAATGCACTACTTTCTAGGCATGGAGGTGTGGTAGACAGATGGGGAGATTTTCCTTGGATAAGGGAAATACTACATGGAGATTCTGAGGAGATTTGAGATGGAAGATTGCAGAGCCATGTCTACATCCATGATAACCAATTGGAGGAAGGTAGATACGTCCAGGGAGAAGGATGTGGACCCCATGCTCTACAGACAATTGATTGGCTCTCTTATGTAATTGGTCAACTCCAGGCCAGATATATCCTTTGCAATAAACTCTCTTAGTCAGTGCATGGTTGAACCGAAGAGAGTGCATTGGACAACAACAAAAGTATGTGATGTGATATTTGCGAGGTACAATCGAGTATGGGATCAAATATACTCGAGGTAATGGTATCAGGTTGATGGGCTATACTGATGCATACTGGGTAGGCGGTATAATGGATAGGAAAAACACTTCAGAGTGTGTTGCTTTAGCATGGGATTAGGAGTTGTCTCTTGGTACAACAGGAAGCAAAAGTCTGTGGCAGTGAGTTTTGCAGAAGTAGAGTATATAGTAGTGAAAATGGCGACATGCGAATCCATTTGGCGTCAGACGCTGTTGGTAGCCTTGTTTGGTTAGAAGGTGGAGATGACAGTGCTACACTACGACAATTAGAGTTGCATCAGGGTATTTGAGAATTTTGTGTTTCATGACAGGTCTAAGCATATAAACATTGGTATCATTTCATCAGGGATTGTGTACAACGTGGGACAATTCAACTACAGTATATACTTACACAGATCAACAGGTAGCAGACTTTTTGACAAAGGCTTTGGGGGAGGTGAGATTCGTCTTCTTCAAAAATAAAATGGGTGTTGTGCAGAACACCTTCCTCGCTAAGAGGGAGTGTTAGTTTGTGTAGCTCGGACAATTGTTCTAGTCTCAATAGGTGTCAATGAGGCTAGGAACACTAGTAGATTAATTATCTCCAAGCGCAATTTATTTTATAACGGGAAAATGTCTTAATTAGACTTATTAACCAGTTTTTAATTATTTTCCCAAGTCTAACTTAGGGATATGGGCTAATTAATCAGTGTTGTTTGAGACAAGTCGATTTCTCTCTAGTGACTTCTAGAAAAGTGACTTGATGAGTTCAAGATGATCTTAGCCATTGATTGAGATTAGATCGTGGCCGTTGATTTGTTAACGAGAGATTATAAGAGGAAATTGATGGTGCTCTTTGAGACACAATTTGAGTGAGCAAGGGCTCATTGATAGCATGGTAAGACACCAGTAGAGGGTTCAATAATGATTGAGATCGATTTACTGGAGATAATTTCTTTACAGTGATTTCCAGTTTCTCAGTGACAAAGGGAGATTGAAGTATCCTGTAGAAGCCAAGTTTCTCCTGGTGGTGTGAATTGATAGAGAGAGGTCACTTTGCCAGAGAGAGGCTGAGTTGCCGGTGGAAGAGCGAATTTTCCAGAGTGATTGATTTGTAGGAGAAAAGCCGAGTTTGGCAGAGAGATCGATTTTCCAATGGAGGCCGAATTATTCTGCCAGGGAGTGCAAATTGCTTGTGGTTTCTCCAGGCAGCACATGTGGGTTGATTTTGGGTTGAATTGATTCAGAGAGGCCGAATAGCTTCTAGGAGGTCCAAGTTGCTTGCAGAAGTGAAGGAAATAATTTGTCGGTGGGTTGCTAATTTACGACAAACAATTTATGTATTATTTCAATTATAGATTTGCCGAAGATTAATAAAGCCCTTATCTGCAGAACTGGTTTTCCGCACAATGGGGTTTTTCCAGGGAAAATTTGTCCAAAAATTGTGATGTTTTCTCAGTTCATGTGATTTATTATTTGGTGAAATTTGCAGCTGTGTTTTTATTTGATATTTGCAGTAAATTAATTTGCTAGGAAAAATAATCTAAAAGATAGGAGAATAATTACGAGATTAACTGCAATAAAATATTCACATACTGCACAAAAATTGAGCCACAATGCACAAAAACCGTGGCTGATTGACCACACAAATTTCGAGGTTGTTGATTGCACAAAAATTGAGGCACCTTGCATAGAAATTGAGGCAGATTGACAACACAGCTTTCGAGGATTCTAGCAAAGAAAACAAGATAAGTAATGCATTTGTTGGCTGGAAAAGTTTGCTGTAAATTTATTTTTCTGTGAGCATTGATAATATTTTCTCGCTCTACTGGTTTTCCCTTTGGGGTTTTTCTATGGGCATTGTCCAAATCTTTTTGTGTCATTTATGAGATTGATTTTCCTAGTTTCCTCTTAGTAAAGTAAAGGATTCAATGTGTTTTCTTTCATAAGTTCATTTTTGAATGCATTTGTGAATGAACATTAAAGCCTAACTGCAAGAAATTGAGAAACTTGCTTGAGATTGAAAACCGGTGATTGGGTCATGTAAAACTTACAATATGGACATATAAATATAATTTTTTTGAACATTTAAAAAATAGGGGTGTTACATGGGGAAGTGTTTTAGAGAGTAGAGGATGTGCTCCGTATGTTCTCAGGGCATTAGTACTCCAAGTGGGTTGTTTCCCATGCCCTCTTTTGCGGAAGATACAAGGGGATGCTGTAGGGAACGACCCCCTGAAAAAATGAGATGCTCCCATGCTCCCTTTGGACCAAAGTTTGTTGTTTGGGGGAGAATAAGACAAAAAACAAAAGACAAAATAAAATGATTGTAAACCTAATGCACAAGTAGTGAGGATAAGCTTGGAGGGACTTCTTGTCGCTCAAAATGTATAGGCACAACGACAACAACTCAGGTCAGGGGCTGTCACCTTGATCCCCAACCTCTCCGTTTAAGCTGTCTTCCAAGAACAGACTATGGGAGCTAGACCCTATGGGAATGAGATGAAGAAGAACTAGTTGGGAGCCAATTAGTCAGGGAGACACAGTTGAGTGACCAAGTACTTGTTTAGATTTAACAAGATGTTAAGGATTCGATTAGATTTATGAGATTTGAAACTAGTGCCTTATGAAATTCAATACTCTTGCTTTACAAATTTTGAGATCAAGTACAAGATGGACAACTGTTGCTTTGATGAGTACTATCCTATGTGAAAATGCAATTTCTATGACTTAAGTGAAATGCAAGAATCTTGGTTGATTTGATTTAAATGCTTATTTTAAGTATATCATTTGATCTTTGTCTGTATTGAGTCTAAACTTTATAGCGAATGACAGAGAGAAGTCAAGGTGAAGCACACGAGGGTGTGATTAACGATCCCTCTCCTTGAAATCTAACGTACCCGGTGCCTCCAGCACTGTAGAGGCTGTGGCTCTGATGACTGCAAGGTAACCGTTTTAGACACTAAAAAGGCTAGACTTCTCAAGAGAAGACACAAAGGTGTTCCTATCTTTCTTTCAACCCAGTTTATGCTTGGAGGTCGATTATTAAATGCAAGGTTAACTTAAAATGCGGATGCAAAGCGAGGAAAGAGAATGATTATTTAGGAGGATGCTAACATTTTAGAACGCTTAGATTATGATTTAACTTGAGCTACGCACTAAGTACTTATTAAAGAAATCCGATAGATAATCCCGATTATGCCAATTCTGAAAATGTTCACACCATGAAATGAAAATACTTAACTTGAGAACTGAAAGATATACAAATTATCACAAGTCCACAATAGAGTACTTATTCAATCTCAATGTAAAATGCTAACGATAATTATTTGAAGCTTCAAGAAAAATATCCAAAAAATGCACAAATTATATCTCAAATCATTCAATTATCTGAAACCACTACCTAATGACATGCAATAGCTCAAAGAGAAATAGCCTTCAACACAATTACCATTTACTTAATCAAGGATACAAGAATGCTTAAGAGGCAAATTTCATCAATTTCTCAGAGTTACTTGCGAGACAAAATAGATGAATTTAAGTGTTTTTTAAACCAGCAAACTTATGTGTGTGATTTCTATTAGAATAATACTATTTTAGTTTAATGCTCATTCTTTTAGCTGTTGCTAATTTTATTCTTTTAGCAGTTTCTTAGATGAAACTGGTTCTTTACATAGAAACTTGATGTTTCTATCTTTATAAATATCTCTGTATTATTATTGAGTATTGTTGCTCAATCAATTAATTAATTCATTTGGAATTCCATATGCGTGTTTCGCACTGTTTTATGGTATCAGAGCCAGAAAAAGAGATTTCTTGAGAAGTTATCCTCTCTGCAACCTAAATCTCTTGAGTTATTTCTGTCATTCCTTTCTAAGGTCGAGCCCTCTATATGCCAGATAGCCTTCACTGAGTCTTAGCTTCGGCTTTGCTCACTGTGATAAAAGCTTACAGTCGTCTATCTCGATACAGAAGTGGATCCTTCGAAATAACTTTTCAGCTGTTCTCTATTTTTTCTTGAATTTGCTGTAAAACTTCTTGACAGTGAAGACAACATTCCGAGGGTTCTGCGATTTTTTCTCCAGACTCGTTCTTTGTTGGTACGAACATCATCAAATTTTTTTTATTGATTTCGTGGTGGTTCCAGTGAATTTTTTTACAGCGGCACATTCTGTTCTGTTGGTAAAATTGCTCCACAAGCACAGTTACGCTCCCATATTCAGAAAAGAACACACAGATTGAGCGAATGCAACATTATCCTCAGAAAGAATTGTTGATCGGGTGCTGCCAGCTGTGAGTTGTGTCGGTTGGATCCGAAGGTGGCAGGTGGTTAAGTTCAATTCGTGGAACGAACACGTAACGGTGGTGCGGGACGGTTAAAGAAAAAGTCGCACGCCACTGCGAGGATCTGCTTGCAGGCAGTGGCTGGAGACGGCACCTCCACCTGTTATTCGCGTCAAGAGACGGACTCTCCCTGCGCAGAAACTGGAGACGATAACAGAAGAATCTTCCTGTTTTGAAGTCACGGTACAAAGCGGCTGCGAAAGCATCGAACCCAATTCCCCGTCACGGACACTGGTGTCGGCGTTGAGATTTGGGCGGAGCGGTTATGAAAGCGTTGAGGACGATTCTCCGTCACACACGCGGGCGTCGTTGTTGAGATTTGGGCAGAGCGGCTTTGAGAGCATCGATCCCGATTCTCCGTCACAGTCACGGGCGTCGGCCTTGAGATTTGGGCAGTGACGGGTTCTGTTTTTTATTTTTTATTTTTTTATGTTGACCCCTGTTACGAGGGCTGCGTATATCAAAACCGCATCCACAATTTCCACCAGCCGGGAATCAAACCCGGGTCTGTTTCGTTGCAAGGTATTATTAAATCATATCACATTTGCGTATTGTTTAAAGCATTCCGCCAAATTTATGCCACAGTCAGCACTTGGCCCACCCAAATTTGTGTCTCTGTTAATTTTTTTTCTGTCACAAAATTCATGTTTTAGCCGTCAAAATTCACCTGAAATTTCAGCACTAAATTGATTGTTTATGCTTGCAATTAATGCATTGAAAGTACCTCAAAATCTGTGCTGGAATTGACTGTTGAACCCTCTCATTTTATGGGTACTGTTGAAAGTCAGTTATTTTTGTAAAAGATTGTGCTATACATAATTCCTTGAACCCGCTTCTCAGACCGATTTCTGGTTATATTACATCAGCACCTATCAGTTTAAAAATTTGTGCCAAATATTCTTTTTTCTTTGGTATTTCCTGTGTCTTGGGAAACGTGTAGATGGCTTCGCTCACCAATCTGATGTTGGAAGACAGTTAGCGCTTTAATGGCACAAATTATAACATCTGGAAACAAAGAATGTTGACCATTTTTGAATATAGGCGTCTTGATCAGCTCGTTCTCAACAAAGAGCTCCGTCCTAGTATAGCTGGCACTGATCAAGATAAGTTTGATGATCGAAATCGAGAGGCTGTTATGCTCCTCAAGCTCTCTGTGACTGATGATCAGTTACCACAGATTCCCTCTGGCAAGACAGCTGCCGAGATCTGGCAACAGTTGAAGGAATTACACGAGACATCCGACAAGAGTAGAGCTTTTTTTCTCAAAAATCAGTTGTTCTCCATCATGATGGATGAACATATGTCTTTACAGGAACATCTCAACAAGATTAAAGACATTCGAGATCAACTATGGTAGTCATCACTCTGAAAAGTCTACCACAATCTTATGAGCACTTCATAGAAACACTCAACATTACCGCCACTAATGTTGATCTGAAGTTTCCAGAATTATGTACCAAACTCATGCAGCAGGATTGTTGGAAACAACAGTTTGGTAGTGGTGCAGCATCAGCCTTCTCAGAAAATGCTTTTGCTGCCAAATATCAGTCCTCTCAGTCCTTTCAGCAGAAAGGTTCTTCTCAGTCTTTTGATTCTGCCAGGAAGAAAAATGTGCAGTGTAATTACTGTCACAAGTTTGGTCACATGAAGAAAGATTGCCGACAGAGGATTGCTTCTGAATAGAAGAAACAGGGAGGGCTCCATCAGACAACAAATGTTGCAGAACATTCCGAGCAGACAGATTCTGCCTTTTACGCCTTTATGACTAAAAGGTCTTCAGATCATGTTCCATCTTCTGCCTGGTACATTGACTCTGGTGCATTGATGAGCCCCAATTTTGGTACAATTTGGGCTCATTTTGGCCTATTTTACTTGCTCAAACCATTCATCTTTATTTGCTTATGCATGCATTTCTTAGTTTATTCATGTTGTTTGTAGGAGGAAGGTTAGACACTTTATCTACGTGACTAATGCATTGTGATTCCAAGTTTTGGCATTAAAAAGGGAGCAAGAGACAACGAGAAAGGGATAAGGAGACAATAAGGTGGCACGGCTGATTTTGTGGAGAGATGTCGACAGTTTTGGGACATTCCTCGTGATTCCCACCAAGAACTCCGAGCTCCAATCCATCTCCCCTCCGAGCTCAAGAAGCAGCCAACTGTCCTACATGAACAGCAGTCATCAACTGTTCTACAAGAGCAGTAGTTATGACTGCCCTACAGGATCCGCAGTCAAACTCTAGTTGGACAGTCGAGCTCCTAAAATCAAGGGCACTCGGTGGCTCATCGTTTTTTTATAAATATGAAGGCCTTAGCCTTAGATGGTTGTTGAAACTCTCGTATTATCATTGTAATTTTGGAGCACAGTTCAGTTTCATTCCTTTTTGTAAGCCAATTTGGCATGACATCATATTATGAATAAAGAAGGCAGTTTGTGATCTATTTCTGAATTTTCTTAGGAGACTATAGCTCTCAGGTTAGGGCCCAACCTGAGAGCCATAGATCCCCTCTGCTATAGTATTGTTTCCATTTCATTTCCAGCATTTTAAGTTTTCGTTTACACATGCAATTCGAATTACAGTTTGGTGATTTGGTTTTCTTATGAGTAGGATAGATTTTGCTTATGGTACGGTTGTTTCCACGTGCTTAGTGTAGCAGAGGATATATACTATCAATTGGAGCTCCAACAAAACGGTTGTTAAGGCTCACTGCGATCTCTCTTGAAGATTGGGGTGTAGTCCATAACTAGCCACCAAAAACACGCATTACCTTACTTGATGATTGCTGCAATACAGTCACGGTCTTGATTAGATGCTTCCTTGTCAGTCACACCTGCACACATACTTTCATCACAGCCTCATACACATTTCTCCTCGCGTTTTGGATTGCTGTTCATTGAATTCTCGGCATAAGTAATTTAGGTTGATGTATTTTCAGTTTGGTGACAGTCATAATCATTTGTTTCATTTACACTCCTCTTTCTCGTTCCATTACCATTACCTCCATCTTGATCACGCATGCAACTACATCTCCTCGACCCTCACTTCGTTCTGTCCTCTCCTAAAGTCTTCCATTCCTCACGTAGCTTCATTCCTTGACCTCTCATTGACATCACTTCAACATACTCCCTACACCCGTTCCCCATCTCATCCTTCCACTTCTGAGCCATCACCAGCCTTATCCCTACCTCACATATCTCTTCCTATCATTCCATCACTCCTCCATCACTTCATTCCTTCACGGTAGATCATCCTGTAGCAGTTTAGAGACACCCTGTAGAAACCTCTGAGTATCCTGTAGGATCCCCTGCAGACATCCTGTAGGAGGTCATTCACTCGGTTTCCGAGATTCTGGATGTGGAAAACCTCTGTGGATGGATGCTAAGGGTCCATAGGGACCTCACCTAGCCTCCCTAACCTGTACCGCGCTTTCCTTCCTTCTCCATCCCATCTGCACAACCAAACCCTAATAAGCACAAAATCACAATCATTCCACCTACTTAATGAAAAGTACAAAAACATGTATTTTATGATGCAAGTAGT
>APFE030453882.1:147180-203762 GCA_000404065.3 Pinus taeda | reverse complement strand
TTAAATATTTTCAATATATATATATATATATATTCGCGTTTCCCCGTTTCCAAAATTTGGGGAGGTCGCGTTTCGTATTGCTTCCCGTTTCGGAAACTCGTACCCGTTTCCCCGTTTCGTGCAACTTAGGCTGATTTGCATTTGACCCGTTCTTTTTCAATTGTTTTAAGACATAGATGTATATATTCTAAAACCTCTCTATATAGTGATAGATGATTTGTGAATTCACGATTATTATGTTATGATGCATCATTACATGTATCATCTATGATTTATTATGTTACATGTAATGATGCATGTTTTTTTTTAAGTTCAACTGGTGCGACATGTTTAGGGGATTGAACTTTCACTTCGATACACAAGGGCTTGCCAACATGCTTTTTTCCAATTGTGCTACTACTTGCGGACATGTAATGATGCATGTTATTGGCACGTTGTTATTTATAATGTTCCATGATTTGTGTTTAGGTTTTCCTATATTTTAATTTTAATTTTTCGGTGTTTTGGGCAAGTTCCCCTATGTTGGAGATCATGATGCCCCTTGTGATGTTCCCTAGAATTTGAGTTGCATCTACATGCCCCTAGATGCATTTCTTATTCCTGTGTCCTGAAAACTTTTCGGACATTGGAAAATAGAACTACATTAACCCATCAAATGCTAAATGATTTCTTGACTTGAATGAAAATTCCATTTTAGTGCACTATTTTAGGCTTCACATGTTGGACAAGCAGGTTCTATGTGTTTGACATGCATTGGATACGTGTCTGACAAATGACACATTGGACATGTATCCAATGCGTGTTGGGCATGAGGGGCATGCCTATCCACATGTTCGACATGTGGATATGGAATATTGAGGGGGTTATAGGACATTTACTATTTCATATTGGTATTGCCCTTTTGTAGCAAAGAACAAAATAATCCTTTGATCTTGTGTAGTTGGGTTCTTGGTATGAAGTTTTGTACCTATTAAAATTGGAGTTCTTAAACCAACAATAGAATGCTCAATTGGAGAGAAGAGGTTCAGGGAAGAAAACTTAGTACATATCCTATTTCATAATGGTACACCCTTTCTAGCAAAGAACAAAATAGTCCTTTGACTTCATGTAGTTGGGTTCTGGGTATGAACTTGTGTATTTATTAAAATTGGAGTGCTTGAACCAACATTAGCATGGTCAATTAAAGCAAAAAGTGAAGAGGTTCAGGGAAGAAAACTTATTGCTAGATGTCTTCCTTGCTTAAGAACAAAATGGTAGAAGCATGTTGAAAGTCAAGAATGGTAAGCAATAGTGTAAAATATATCATTTTTATCTGTGTTGCGAACTCCGTGAAAAAATCACGATGCCTTGAATTTTTACCCTAGCCAAAAAAATCACGAGTTAAAATCAACGATTTTTTCTTTGCTGAAAAGTCATGACAACATTGTTGAAATCATAAATAAAATCACGTGATGACCGAAAAAATTGCCAGGTTGCAGATGGGGGGCACTTTATGTGGATTTTTTAGGTGTTTTTTCACTTATTTTGTAAATTGGAAGATGGGTTTGGAGAGAAAAGGAGGAGGGGACTAGTTTTGCTTGAGCCAAGGATGAGGAGGACACCATTTTCCTTTGCCATCACTATGTTTTTGTGGATAGGGGATTGATTTCCCTCTATAGTGGGTGCATTTGGAGGTATGGGTATCAAATTCCACCTTTTTTTTGTTTTTCCAGATTTGTCACTGGGTTTCCTTTACCCATGAGTTTTCCTTCATCTTACAAAGGAGAGAGTGCTTTGTTTGCCATCATCAATTTATTGTGGAGTGGGGAGGTTTTCCCAAATTCCCATAGCTAGTGGTGTATTTGTAGGTATGACCACTTTTTTTTTTTACAAATTTTTGATAGGTTTTGCATGCATATCAATTTTCTCTCTTTTTACTTAATTTTTTAATAAGACTTTAGGAGATCTTCCATTTATGTAAATTTTAGACTTGTATTTTTTTATGCATTTTTTTTTTTGTATTTTGATTCTAAAAATGTTGATTGTATTTTTTTCCAAAATCCTTTTGTGCCCCGGGTTTAATCATTACATTGAAGAGTAAAAATGCTAAGAGAATTGGACCCTATGTGAGAACATGGTGAACTCAAAGAGGGGTTCAATAGACAAACTTTGAATCACAAGTTGTGTGGGAAGCATATGATTGGGGCAATATCTTGATTGAAATTTGACCTTGCACAAATTCCTAGACATGATGTAGGACTTTGCTAAGAAAACAAGTCCATAAATCATTCATATTGCGATCAAAGCACTGCAAAATAAGGATGCAACCAAAGAAAATAGAGAAGCTATGAAAATTCAAGTTGCAAGGGGAGGCGTGGGGGGAAGAAGTGAGTGGTTCTTCAACATCACCTTTCATAATGGCTGGCTCCTCATCTACCTCATCATTTTTTGTTCCTAGAACACACCTAGTACACAACCTTCTATCCGGCCAGTTCTTAAAAGAAAGGAGAAGGAAGAAGCTGACAAGTTGGTAGGTAGGTGCTTTCTATGGAGTGATGTTCCTTTCAACATTGCTAAGAAAAATCCGTTCTACTAGCCTATGTTTGATGTTGTTTCTATTGTTGGTTCGAGGTACAAAGTCCTTTCCTATGATGAGTTGAGAGGGCCTATTCGTCAAATTGAAAAAACTGATTGCACTGCTATATTAGAGGAGTTTAAGGCATCGTGGGAACACATTAGGTGCATTGTGATGCCAGATGGTTGGACAGAAGGGGAGGATCCTTCTTAACTTCTTGGTTAATTGCCCCGAGGGGTAATGTTTACTAAATTTGTTGATGCATTTGCAAATATTAAAGATGAACAATTACTATCTGAGTTGTTGGACTTGTTCATTCAGGAGGTAGGTCCACAAAAGGTTGTGCAAGTCATAATGGACAACTTTGTGAATTATGTCATTGCCAATAGGTTGCTTATGGAGTGGTATCCTAACTTGTTTTGGACACCTCGTGTTTCACTTTGTATTTTATTGATTGGACACCTTGTGTTGCACTTCAAGCAAAAAACCACCTCTAAGGGAAATTCGCACCATAGAATTACGTTGTGGCCAAATAGGAGACAAGAAGCTAGTGCACACTTCCAAAGATAGGGAAGTGTGATGAATAATGATCCAAAAAGAAGAAGGCTTCCCTCTATTTATATGAGGGTAACCGACCCTTAGTTCATTAATTTCACAAGCAAAACCCCTAAAAAGTTTACTTGAGTGTTCAACCAGGTCAAAAGTCACAAGTCAACTTGAAATAACTTTAAAACATAATAGAATGTCAAAAATAACCCACATGTGTGGGGGAAAATGAGTCTCCACTATGATGTCATTCTCCAAAATAGACAATAAGGAATCAAGTAACATAAGACAAGGGTCCAAGAGTGCTCCTCACTCCAAGAAAGTCCCAAAGTGCATGTGGACATCTCCAAATGGTGCCTTCTTCACCATGACTCATCCAAGAGAATAATTATAGTTCTTGTTTATACTGAATATATAATTATTTTATAAAAATATATTAATTGATAGATTGAATAAGAATGATGATACAATAACCTTCGTGACAAATTTCTTTATAGCACTGATTGGTCATGAGGTGAAAGGGTTCATGCCCCTTGACTTTTCATTTAATTAATTAATTAATTAAATTTATATTTATGTTTATAACATTGCTACCCTCTCAAGAAATGCTTTGTCCTCAAGGCATAAGAAACAATATTTTCTCTAGTTGGGCACGTCTCCGTGGTGAAATGAAGTTTATATGTGTTTGTGGGTGACTTTGTTCGCTCTTTGAGTGTTGGTGAGGTTTGTGTGTATTGTTTGCATCTTTTTGAGAGTGAAGGCTTTAACACCATATAGTTTATGGTGTCGTCCTTGCTAAGTAAACTCCATGAACTGTTGTTCAAGGTCTGTAGTATAACTTCCCATCTGCATCTAACCATTCTGTGTCTAGCACTATATCCATCTCTTCAAGTGGTAGAGCGTAGAGTTCTAATTGTAGTTCCAAATCTTATCTTTGAATTGACACCTTATGACATTTTGCTACTTCTTCGACCTTTTTTCTATTAGCAACCGTCATGATGAGGTCTTTGGTGGAGTACACAAAAGGGTTTAGTTGTTTAGCAACACCAATGTCTATATAATTGTGAGTACTACTAGAATCTACCAGTATCGTGACATTTCTATCTTTTATGACTCCTTTAAGCTTTAGGGTCTTAGTTTGTGGTTGCCCTATCATGGTTATTGGAAGAGTTGTAGCGTTGCTTTCTTTTTCTTAAGATTGGATCCTTTCCATTTTTGAGATGTGGTGGAATGTATCTTGTAATCGGTGGTTGTAATTGGTTTTTTGGAGTAATTATCTTTCCTTAAAGTTTGTTATCTTCATTTCTATTTTGCTGAACACATGAGATTGAAGCCAGTGACGCTTTTTGTGGTGTATCGTCATGGTCTGAATCTGCATTGTATGCTCGTGTTTTCATCATCTGGATCTTGTACTTCTACTTGCCTTCCATTCACAATTTTATAGTAATGTAAGGACATCTTTTCACACCTATGTCCTAGTGTCCAATGTTTCCCACTTTTACAATAGTTGTTTTTCTTCTTTGTCCCTCTCTGTGATTCACAGCTAGATGTGTCGTAAGTCCTTTTCTGCTTCATAAGCAGATAGTTTCTTATTGTTGCATCTATGCCTTGGTGACCATTTGTTTGCACAATATCTACATTTGTTTATCTTATTTGAGTCCTGATGCCAGTTTTCATCTTGTCTAGTGAATGATAACTTGTTGAACTTGTTCTTTTGTTCAATTAATTTCAGTGCATGTCTAGTTTCCTCAATTGTTTTAGGATTCCATAGCTTTATTTCACTACAAATGTAATCTTTCAATCCACAGATGCACATTTTTAGCGATTGCTCATCTGTGAACCCGTTTTATGTAGTTGCCAAAACTTCCCATTCGTGTGTATAATTATTTATGTTTCCTTTCTGTTTAAGATATACAAATTTGTTGTACAAGTCTTCGTGTTCTTCGTCATGGAACCCCTTTAAAAAGGTAGTTGTGAAGTTGTGCTAATGAAAAGAACGAACATCACAATTTTTTGTCGATCATAGGAACCAATCATAAGTTTCCTTTTCTAAATTGTTTGAATCTGTCATTATTTTTCCTCTCTCACCTAATGGGGGGTTTGATTCAAAAATCCCTTCTAATTTATTGATCTAAACGACTGCTCCCCTATGGTCCCTTCCATCATACTTTGGTAATTCCTTCTTAATCCGTTGATGATTTCTATTTGGAATTCTTGTGTGATACTTATTGTTTGAAAAAATCAATTTAGGTGCTTCTTGATGGTCCTGTTCGCTTGTATGTTGTGATTGTGGACTTGGTGTTGGTTTCCAGTAGGTTAAGGCTTTTGTAATCAATGAATCTACTCTCTTCGTTAGCTAGTCGATTCTTTCGGCTTGGAAGTTAAGTATCCTTGTCACTTCATCCTTGTCATCATTTTTCATTCTTAATGCGATTTTCTACCAATTCTTAGAATGATTTGGAAATTAATTGTCATTGAATCTACTCTCTTCGTTAGCTAGTCGATTCTTTCAGCTTGGAAGTTAAGTATCCTTGTCACTTCATCCTTGTCGTCATTTTTCATTCTTAATGCGATTTTCTACCAATTCTTAGAATGATTTGGAAATTAATTGTCATTGACACTTTGCAAAATTTAAAATTTTTGGGTCTTGAAAATGTTTTAGTTCGTAAGTGTTCAGGTATGGACAGTTAAATTAATTGAACTTAACAATATAAAACAAACATCCTATACTTAACATAAAATTATGGAGAAATGTGAGCAAGGAAAAGAAACATCAAGACAACACAATGATAAGGGAGATTGCCCAAGTTTGACTACGTCTCCTGGCCTTGCTTCAATAGTGGGGTGGCCGCTTTATTGATCTCAGCAACTAGATAATGAGTACATGCAAGTCTTTGTCAATACAAGAAAGGGACTCTCTCCTTGAGTGGCACCATCTCTCCTACAAATAACTCTCACTCATTGAGTCATTTACTTCCAACAAACAAAGAAAGCATAAAAAGAACATTATCACAGACAGTGGCAATTGGTACTCTTGAATATGCTGCTTGGAATCAACTCATACTCATCCTCTTCACAATTGTCATGTAATTTGGAGATCAATGGCTATAAATATGACTACTACCTGATGAAGTATCAATATGGCCTTACCTCAAAACCCCATTCTGAAGATCGTTTGAAAATCAATCGCTCAAATGAGAAAACGAACATCTGCAGATGAATTCCTTGTGAAATTTCAAGTCATTTGAATATAAACTCAATTATGTTTTTCTCAAGCCCTCCAAGCCTCCTGTTAGTGTCAGTGTTTGCAGCTTTCCTCCAGTGATCAAACATGCTCTTACAAAGTGGTTTTAAGGTGTCAAGGTAAAATTTTGTCGTTTCAGTGAGTTTTCAAGTAAAATTTGGTCACTAGGTATTAGGTCTAGGGTTTGCTTTTACTCCTTTCAAAGTTGTCCAAATGTCGGTCCATGTCATCATTCAACTGAGTGTACCATCATTCACAGGGTTTTCATCATCATGTTAGGTTCCAATGGGTCATTTTACACCTTGTTCATGCTTCAGTTGTGCTTAGGTAAAGTTCATTTCCCTCTCCTAGGGTTTTGAAGCTAATTTCTCTTGGATGGTCAAATCATCAGCAAAACTTGTATCTTGATGTTCATATACCTTCCTCTATCCATAATGTACCTTATTAAACACTTCCCATCACTGAGATCCCCCAAATTCCTCATTTTCGCACAAACCCTAGTTTCTTGCTACAACTTGACAATTTTCTAGGTTGGGCCTGTGTTTAGCCCTTTTGGACCCCTTCCCCTCACGCAATCTTTGAAATTCCACTTTCCTCTCCCTACTTCCAAAAATTTTCTCAAGAATTTAGAAGCCCCTTATCCCCTTCATTTCGATTCATTTCGACAAATCCCTTGTTCCACACATCAGGATAGGTTTCACTCAAATGATGTTTCTGAGCAATAAAAGATGAATTTGGGAAAACTGAGAGAGGTTTTTGTCCACAATAGGCCAAGGAAGAAAAACCTCCTTCACTTTTTACACAAGTGTCATGGTTTTAGAGAAATGTCAAAAATACCGTTGCCTCAGGAGAATTGAATGTACCTTTGAAGTGACATTGGGAAAATCAAGATTTCTTCTAGCTTGGTTGGCCAAATGACTTGCTTGATGAGTCAAATGATAACTAGACACAAAGATCTTTCCAATGAGCTATCATGAGCTCAATTTGGAGTTGAGGAAGACCTTCAAAAGTTGACTGCAACAGCACTCTGCCTTGAGGCAGCCTCATTTGGCACATTTTGCCGAGTCTTGGGAGATTTGATTTTTGACAGGGCAAATGAACTCCAAATTGAAAAATTCCAGTTGAGTTGGAAAGTAGACTCAAAGACCTTTCCAACAAGCTATCCCGCGCCCAATTTGGACACCGGGAAGGCCTCCAAAACTCTCCTGAAAGATGCGCTACGCATAGGGTTTGGTGGCGCGGCGCATTGGGTTGGTGCGCGGCGCATTGGGCCAGAACACAAGATTTTTGCCATTCCTTTCACCCATCAATTTTTGCTTGGTTTCTCCATGATTGAGTAAGTCAAAGCCACTCCTCTATTGCTCATAACTCGTGCTTGGTGTTGATTATGTGTTTGATTATGAAGATTTGAGTACAAATCTAAACCCTACTATCTTGTTGAAAAGTGCCTCCTTAGGGTTTTGCAACTTATTGGTGTCAATCATCCCACCTCCCCACCTTGTTTCTTCCCATCTCCCATCACTGTTATCTCATCACTACACCATGCCATCTATCCCTTCCAAAATATACAAGATTCATCATTCAAGTCAAAAAATCACAAATCAAGCAAAACAGAGTTAGAGTGAAGTGTCAAAGGTTTCAAAAATTGCAAAAGTGGGTGTGCCCAAATCAAAAATCAAAATCCCTGTCATAAGAGATATGTTTGTGTTCCAATAATCCCATTTCACGCCAAGATACATCAGTGAAACCAAGACAAATCATGGAGGAGTGAAGAAATCACGTCGAAGGCCGAAAATGTGTTGCAGTTGCAGAGCGCGGCGCATAGGCTGAGTGTCGCAGCGCACCTGGCGTGCGCGGCGCATTGGGCAGTTTTCCGCAGTGTAAAAATACACTGGCGCAGCGCACATGACATGCTCGGCGCGTTGGGCTGTTGCGCGGAGCACAGAGCCAAAACTCAAATTTTTGTCATTTGTTTCAAAAACTCCAATCCGCTTGGTTCTTCTCGCTCCAAGAAGTTTATGAAATTGCCATTAACATGTCTGGTACTCATTGAAGTGGATTATGAGAGTTTGTGATGTCAAATTGCAAACCCTATTACCTTGTTTTAAACTGCTCCTTATGGTTTGGATTTCAAGTTTCAAAAGTTTGATTTTTGTGCCAAATAGTTCAAAAACCATTCCTCACCTATGGTTATGTTCCCCTTCATTGTAATATCATCATTGTTAATATTCCTCTCTTATTCCCTTATAATCCCATTATCACTCATTCTTGAATGTCCCTATCCCTAAACCCTACCACTTCCTATTTCACTTATAAAAGATCCCCAAAGCCCAAAGTTCCCAAACAGTCAAGTGACTGTCCCCACACTCTAATTTTCACTTGACAAAAGTCCGTGGTACCCACTGTTCACAATCCTTTTCTATTTGGCACACATTTGGAAATCAAAACAAGACACCAAACTCTTCATATTTACCTCAGGCAACATGGATGAAGAAGGCACTGAGACGACACAAAAAGGATGATTGGCTCCGAATCTTGGCCGAAGCCTCTTTGGCTGAGCATGACACTCAATGATAAACCTTCAGTCCAAATTTCAAGGAATTTGGAGAAAATTTTGTCATTTTTGAATTTTTTTGGTCACAAAACAGAGTTTTCTGCCCAACGCGTAGCGCCGCCTTGCGCGCGCTTATGATTGGGAGATCTTCTGGAGGAAAACTTTGCATTTCTGGATTTGTTATGAAAAGTTATGCATGCTCATGAATTACCTAAGGATTTCATCATGTTCTGGGTGGTCTAAAGGGTTAAAAACACACAAAAAATGACCTCACTGCCCCTATTTCGACACACAGGAACCAGTCTTGGGAGATTGAAGTTTTGGAGGGGCAAATGACATGCAAATCAAAAAATTCCACTTGGGTTGGATAGTAGACAGACAGGGCTTTCCAACGAGCTATCATGAGCTCAATTTGGACTTCGGGAAGTGCCTCAAAATCAGCTCCAAACTTGTGCTACGCATAGAGAATTTGGGTGCCGCGCATAGAGGAATTTGGCCTATTTTTCACTGTACAACTCAGAATTTCACCCACTTTTGAATAATTTCACTTTTTCATGTAACTATTGATATATCTTGATGTAAATTCATGACTATGATGTAATTTTGGCACATATTTACCTGTTCTAGAGGATTCATTCACTAAAAAGTGAAAATTAAATGAATGAATTAGTTTCCTAGCATATAGAGGCAAGTTGTTTGATTGCCTAGATTTTAGTTCCTTGTTTAGATATGGTTGAAACAGCTCCTAGAATGATGAGCTCGACCCCTAGAGGCATGGGAAGGAGTTAGGCTTGTCTATATCATGTAATTTCTCAGTCATTTTCATGGTTGGATATTTGGGATTGCTTGGCACATCATTGTACATTTTATCTCTGCATTTTTGGCAAAGGAAAGACCAGGGTTTTGCAGCACTTGTTGGGATCCATGTGGCTCTATGTTTTGATGATGTTTTTCTCTATGTAATTGTAAGTTCACTGATGTTTATGTGTATCATTTTCTCTTCTCTTTTCTTCTGAAATTAAACAAATGAGTGATTAAGGTAGAATCCATTGGACTGTTGTGCTTTGCCTTGAAATTTTGTTTAATTTTACATGTTTTCATATGTTTGAGGAGGACTCTTGAGACTCTCTTGCCCTCCTTAGCTCCTCACCAGTCTGATCCATCCATTCATTCAATCTAAAGCATCAAAACGATTGCCTTCTTTGCCCCAATCAGAACTCTGCAAAAACTAGGCCTCATCCCCAGACCCAAATTTGCCTTTCCCTTTTTCCAACACAAAACCCCCAAAAAACTCAAATTAAATCCTTGCACTTTATACCTAGCCTAAGATCAGTTGTTAAACTAGTCATCTCAAGCCCCATCGATTATCTTTAGCTGAGATTGACTCGGAGAGAGCCCTATCTTGTCCTCGTAGGGCTAGCTACGAGGTTGAGCGTGGTTTGATATGGACCTAGAATCTTACCTTTTCAGCCTGAGGTAAATCTAGGCTCTAACACCTCCCTCGGGAAAATCTACCTCGGAAATAGTGGGAAATTAATACTGAGTGCTTTTTGGTCACCAAAACTGATGATGCATATTAGTTAGATCAGATGGCAATCTTGATGCTGCCATGCTACTCAGAAGGCCCAGAAACCCCTATCTGGGCTCTTACGACACTGAAAAAGGCCTCAAGATGGCCAAAACACCCTCCTTTACCAAATTGCCATGTTAACTGCACAACAAAACCACATGGCTCTACAATTTGTTCGACAAAAAAGCCTTTGGCGCGACTGGTTGGGCGTGTGCACTATTATGGCATCGATGACGGGTTCGACCCGTCAGAGGCACATTGGTTACGTTGATTTGTTTGGAATATTAAATAAAATATAAATGTGTTGTAGGCTTGCTCATTTACTCTGCCTTTGGTTGTATTATATCCGTGTAACCACAGGCCATTGCCCCTGTTATCACTCTAGGAAACTCTCCTAGGTTGCAGCTCGGAGATGCTTGGTAACATATAATCTTCAATATTGTTTTTTGAACTATTGGAATGAATGATGGTTTGGATCAAGCCAGATAACCATTTCAACTCTGTTTTTACTCAAGACATGCATGAACACCCTCAACTTTCTAAGGCTTTAGACCACTAATGTTCAATAGTTTGTAGATTCAATGGATAGATGGAGAATACTGACCATACCGGTAGATGCATATATATAAACACATATGAATGGCTAGCTACAGGCAGTAAATGAAGAATACTGACAATACCGACAGATGCAGATATAAAACACATATGAATGGCTAGCTACGAGCAGTAAAAGAAGCTTGCAAATCTAATTTATCAAAGCAGAGATAAGATGACAGTTGTCTGGCCTTAGACACAAAAGAAACATGAACAACCTGTTCAAGTGCAAGCTTAGAACATAAGAGAAAATGGACATTGAACATATAACAGCAAAAGAAACTTATATTTGCTAGAATGAAGATGAGAAGCTTGAGTAGCAAAGTCTCAATAGTCTCCAGAAGTTGAACCCTTATTACATTTTGCTTTTAGATATTTATAGCTCTTTACAATGCTCTCGAGCCTTTCGGGGCTCGAGAGGTCTTAATCTATCCCTGTGTCTCTTCAACAACTTTGATGCCCTGACTGGGCAAGCATGGCTCGGAGGTTCCTTCTTCTGACAGAAGAGTAACCACACTCAGGTAGTTTGATGCACTCTCTGGGAACTCTCTCGTGCCGGAGATACTCCCTGCTGTTTGTTTTGATGAGCTGCGCTGGGCTGTTGATGCTCCATGATCATTTGTTGTTGTGGTTGTGTTGCGCTGTGGCCCTTTTTATTCCCTTTCCTGTCTCTGTTTCTGTTTATTTTGGACAAGCTGCACCTGCTAGGTTGTCGCCTTCCCCTTCCAGCCTTCTATCTCTGTCTTGAAATGGCTATTCGGGCCTCTGTTTTCCCTTTAAAATGTTTAATAATGAGCGTTTTCTGTTTTACACAGAAAACACTACAATACTGTAAAATCCCGCCAATATCTGTTCCTTTCGGACTTCAAAAGTCCTTAAACATGGCATATATATCTATCGGGTCCACCCTTTGGGTCGCTGTCGCCTATCGCAGATGGCCTGGTCCCTTTGTTCCCTTTGTATTTTGAAATACTTGAAAAATATGGGAAATACATGAAAAAGGTCTCCCTTCGGACTTCAAACATTATAGATTTCATTCCCGAACCCTTTCGGGTCCGGGACTCATCGCAATCGGCGCTGCCAAGCTTCCCTTTGTATTTCGTTATGTAACGAAAATACACGAAAATACATTGAAAATGGCTTACTTGCGGACCTGAAATATTATAAAATAACACTTATAATGCCGTTGGGTCCGCTTCATCGCATCACACATATGCCTGTACATAGGCCCTGCCCCTTGGTGCTGCCCCGATTGCGATTTGCCGATGTGATTGATCGCAATCGCATGTCGCTACTGCCCCGGGCCCATGGTTAGCACTCCTCTGTAATCCCCGATAGCAATCATGCAACACGATGTGGGCCGTCGATTTTTGCGCTTGATCGAAGGTCCACATTGCATCGCTGATCGCAATCGCTCTGCGCACTTACTCTGCTTGCTTCCTTCGCCGATTGCGACTCGCTGATGCGATCATTGGCGATCACTGATCGGGGGTGTCCTGCACCAATCCTTAAGTCCTCCTCTCAACTTGCCGATTTGTGATTTGCCGCTTAGATCTGGGCCGTTGATCGACCAAATCTAATGGCTGTTGTGCGTCATCTCCGTGTACGCCTGTGATAATGGTTTTTTCACTGTTTTTCTTTGGTTTTTACCTCTCGATAGTGATTTTCTGCCCTTCCAAGGGCTCTTGGCATGTGACTGTTGGGATTTTTAAATGATCCTTAGGTGAATTTCGAAGCCTTCAGTAGTGTTTTGGATCCATTTTTGGGCCAAATGCTTCCAAGGTTAACACTGGTTCTCTCTGGGGATGAAATCCTCCCTGTGAGGTTTCAAGAATCATAGATCAATGCCTTTCCTGTAAAAACAACATCAAACCTTCCTTCTAGTGTTCCATTGGGCATTGAGTCTATTTTGTAATAAAATAAAAATTGGAAAAAACATATTTACAATACCAAGGCTTTAGAGCCTTAAATGAAATACAGTTTCAAAAACTGCCCATGGACTGGGCCATCAAAGACTTGTAAAAGCCTATTAATTTGATCCTCCTCTTCAAAAATTTCTTAGCATTTGACTTTGTCAGGCATAGATGGTCTATATTTCACCTCCTCTCTATATGCTTTCAGCCTTGGATGCCTTGCTTGGAAAGTTTTGTTGACCTGAAAAGTTAATATGAAAGATGAATCAATGCATTCCTGTGTGGGGGACACAAGGATTACACCTGCTTCTACAACTTCTTTAGAGCAAGCCCCATCAAAGAACATGTCCCAAATTTGTGGGCCTGCTTTCTCTGTGATCTGGCAAACTGGTTTTTTAAGCTGCGTGGAGGCCAACTGAGATTCTTCAATCTGAAGAAAACAAGCTCCAAAATCAGTGTCAACAACATAGATGGGATGATTAGTGGGATTCCTTTCATCGCTGATGATATAAGCCAACTGAGCTTCTCTGTATAATCTCCTACTCTCACCTCCAAAAACTGGGACAGTAGCATAGGACAGATCATTTTGCAATGTTCCACCTAATCTCTTGATCTAGCCTCTGGAAAGCAACATGCCAAACTTTGGGGGTACATCTGCTACCACAATATCCATCATCATGCTTTTCATGGGCAGTTGAGACAAAGTGTTGGCTAGATCCTTGACTAATCCCAAACATTTCACTTTTCTAGAGTCAAAAGAAAACAGGTCATGATAAGGCTTGGTAATGTCAAGACCCAATTTATCCATGACAGCCTTGGCCATTAGATTATGGTTGGCTCCAGTGTCCAGAAGGCAGTTATAAAGGGTTTTGTCATGAATAGTCAGAGAGACATAGAATGATGGAGAGCTGTCTTCACAATTTTCAATCATTGGGTTGAGAATAACAACTAGTTGGTCATCTTGCAGATTTACATAGTCAGTGGAGGCTTGGATGGCTTTAGGCTCAAGAGCCTCAATGATAGATTTCTTGAAGGACTCATTCTTTACTGGTTCAATCAAAGGCATAGGTATTCTTAGCTTCTGAATTTCTGATTGAAAACTGAAGGGAGAAGGAGACTTGTCAAGGCCTCTTACCTCGTGAGCTAGAGATTTGAGGATCAACTGCTGGTTGCTTTTGCTTATTAACTTGCTGTACTGCAGGGACAACAACTCTTTGAACAGGAGTTTCCTTGGCATTATTCATCTTCGACCTTAGATTATATCTTTGCTGATCTTCAGTTTGTAGAACAGCTTCCCTGTCCCACTCTTGGCTGATCTGGTCATTAAATAATGACTTTTCATAGGCAGCTTTGGTAAAAAAAGGGGCACTGCCTTTGTCTTGCATACAATGGATCTCATCATCTTCTTCAAACTGCTCTTCCTCCATGACTGCATTTTGAAAAAGGGTCTTCACCCTTTGGTCTTCGTTGGCATCTTTGTTTCTTTGCAAGATCTGCAACTGGTCATTTGCCCTTCTATATGGATTTGGATTTGGAGGAGCAAAGGTGTTAGGAACTCTTCCTTTCCTAGAATGCTGCTCAATCTTTAATTTGGAGATTTCAGAGGCTAATGACTCTATCATCTTGGTCATTTTATCGATCTTGGGATCTGAAGATGAAGACTCGCCCCTCTGTCTTCTTCTATCAACATTCCCCTTGAGCTTCTCTGCAACCATGATGTTTGATTCTACTTCCAAGGATGCGTCCTGCATATCAGCCAAAGTAGCACATCGCCTCTCCCTCAACAGTAAACAGAAGTCGAAATCAAAGGCACTGGCATAGATGAGTCTAGCAGAGGTAGTGGTGGGTTTTACTTTAGCTGGTATCTTGCTGTACATGCGGTTAAATCTCTTATTGAATCAGACAACAACTCACCATTTTCCCTCTTTAAGTTCCCAAACTCAGTGTGGTAGTAGAGGAGATCCTTCTTATCCCCCCAATGCTTCAGAAATGCATCATCTAAAGCCTCAATATCTGCTATAGATCTTGGGGTCAGTTCTCTGAACCATTTTCTAGCCTCTCCATCTAGGTTTTGGACAAAGACTCTCATCCAGACATCATCTTCACTAATGTCCAGGTTATCAGCGTAGCTATAGAATGATTCAAGATGTACTTCAGCTGTAACACCTTTAGTCCCAGTGAACATAGGGATATACTTTTGATATTCTCCAGTAGGCATGGCATTCAAAGGAGTGGGCAATATTAGAGGTCCATGCCTAGCAGCTATGATTCTTTCCATTTTGGTAGGTGCTTGTGGACCTGCCATAGCTGTGGTGGCTAAAAGAGTACTGGCAATATGAATGATAGAGGTTTGAGGAGTGACTGATAAGACTAAAGGAGTTTGATGGATAGGAGGTGAGGTTTCCTTTGGGCTTACAACAAAAGGAGAACCCAAGGAATAAGGAGCTTTATGAATCTTTGAGTTTTTTTTCACTGCTAGTATTAGATGCTATACTCTCAACATGTATTTGTTCTATTGCAGGATTTTCTTGAAGAGATATAAACTATTGTTTAGATTTACCTGAACCTGATGCTCCTTTCTACAAATCAGCTTGTGATTTATGAGGATTTCTCCGAGTATGCCTCACAAACTGAGCCAGAACTATGAAGTGGAGTCGCCAAGAGGTTCGGCCTCCAGTGGAGTCACCAGATAGATGATTACAACCAAAAAAGTGCCCAGACTTTGTCTATCATCAAAGCTGGATCTGTGTCGTCTCCTAGGGAAGCTGAGCTTCAGTCTCCTCTCCCCAGCAACGACGCCAATTATGTTATCACTCCAGGAAACTCTCCTAGGTTGCAGCTCGGTGATGCTTGGTAACATATAATCTTCAATATTGTTCTCTGAACTATTGGAATGAATGATGGTTTGGATCAAGCCAGATAACCATTTCAACTCTTTTTTTATTCAAGACATGCATGAACACCCTGAGCGTTCTAAGGCTTTAGACCACTAATGTTCAATAGTTTGTAGATTCAATTGATAGATGGAGAATACTGACCATACTTGTAGATGCATATATATAAACACATATGAATGGCTAGCTACAGGCAGTAAATGAAGAATACTGACCATACCGGCAGATGCATATATAAAACACATATGAATGGCTAGCTACAGGCAGTAAAAGAAGCTTGCAAATCTAATTTATCAAAGCAGAGATAAGATGACAGTTATCTGACCTTAGACACAAAAGAAACATGAACAACCTGTTCAAGTGCAAGCTTAGAACATAGGAGAAAATGGACATTGAACATATAACATCAAAAGAAGCTTATATTTGTTAGAATGAAGATGAGAAGCTTGAGTAGCAAAGTCTCAATAGTCTCCAGAAGTTGAACCCTTATTACATTTTGCTTTTAGATATTTATAGCTCTTTACAATGCTCTCGAGCCTTCTGAGGCTCGAGAGGTCTTAATCTATCCCTGTGTCTCTTCAACAACTTTGATGCCCTGACTAGGCAAGCATGGCTTGGAGGTTCCTTCTTCTGATAGAAGAGTAACCACAGTCAGGTAGTTTGATGCGCTGTTTGGGAACTCTCTCGTGCCGGAGATACTACATGCTGTTTGTTCTGATGAGCTGCGCTGGGTTGTTGATGCTCCATGATCATTTGTTGTTGTGGCTGTGTTGTGCTGTGGCCCTTTTTATTCCCTTTCCGGTCTCTGTTTCTGTTTGTTTTGGACAAGTTGTGCGTGCTAGGCTGTCGCCTTTCCCCTTCCATCCTTCTGCCTTTGTCTTGAAATGGCTATTTGGGCCTCTGTTTTCCCTTTAAAATGTTTAATAATGAGCGTTTTCTGTTTTACACAGAAAACACTGCAATACTGTAAAATCCCGCCAATATCTGTTCCTTTCGGACTTCAAAAGTCCTTAAACATTGACATATATATTTATCGGGTCTGCCCTTTGGGTCGCTGTTGCCTATCGCAGACGGCCTGGTCCCTTTGTTCCCTTTGTATTTTGAAATACTTGAAAAATACGGGAAATACATGAAAAATGTCTCCCTCTGGAGTTCAAATATTATAGATTTCATTCCTGAACCCTTTCGGGTTCGGGACTCATCGCAATTTGCACTGCCAAGCTTCCCTTTGTATTTCGTTATGTAACGAAAATACACGAAAATACATTGAAAACGGCTTACCAACGGACTTGAAATATTATAAAATAACACTTATAATGTCGTCGGGTCTGCATCATCGCATTGCACATATGCCTGTACATAGGCCCCGCCCCTTGGTGCTGCCCCGATTGTGATCTGCCGATGCAATTGATCGCAATCGCATGTCGCTAGTGCCCTAGGCCCATGGTTAGCGCTCCTTTGTAATCCCCGATAGTGATCATGCGACGCGATGTGGGCCGTCGATCTGTGCGCTTGATCGATGGTCCACATTGCATCGCTGATTTCAATCACTCTGCACACTTACTCCGCCTGCTTCCTCTGCCGATTGCGACCCGCCAATCCGATCATTGGCGATCGCTGATCAGGGGTGTCCTGCGCCAATCCTTAAGTCCTCTCTGCTTGCCGATTTGTGATTTGTCGCTTAGATCTGGGCCATTAATCGGCCAGATCTAACAACTGCTGTGCGTCATATCTGTGTACGCCTACGATAATGGTTTTTTCATTGTTTTTCTTTGGTTTTTGCCTCACGGTAGTGATTTTCTGCCCTTCCAAGAGCTCTTGGCATGCGACTGTTGGGATTTTTAAATGATCCTTAGGTGAATTTAGAAACCTTCAATAGTGTTTTGCATCCATTTTTGGGCCAAATGCTTCCAAGGCTAACAAGCCCCGCTCCCTGTGCCCCCGCCTCGGTCATATTAATACTCGTGTAACCAACGAGTCAAGCCGGTCAAGGCTAGGCTCATAGGATTTCCCGTTTGACCGCCCAACGCGCACCCGATAAACCATAAATACAAGATTCACCCATTGTATAAATGAGCAGCATATGTGGCCCATTAGTCAGGCGTTGGTTTGGTACGCTGGAGGTTGGAGGTTCGAAACCCATAGAGGCTCATTCGATCGGATAACAAAATTTTGGTGCGAACCCCAAGACCATGTGGCGGTCTCTCACAGGGCCACGGGTCCCTGTGATTGGCCCACTTTGCCAGTCCGTATGCCCAGTCACCATGCCAACTTTTGCTGACATCTCATCAACTATACAACCACGTGTCCTCACGTGATTTGTCCATGTGCATGTCCTTAACACTGCCAGTTATCTGCTTGTCATAAGGCCACAGGTGGTCCCTGACTGGGCCATGTGGTGCCCATCCATTGGGTCTCGTATGCCTACGTCAGCGCCACCTGTCAGCCACGTGTCCTGCCCCACAACCTACCACATCATCTTTTGTACGTCACTTGTCATCTGGAGGACCCTGCCATCTGTCATGCCACATCATCTTCCATACACCACGTTAGCTTACCACGTCATCCGTACAGATGCTATGTGGCCAATTTTTATTGGTCCCACTAGACGCTGATTCGTTCAAATTTGAGTGACACATGGAAACTCCTCGTGCTGCCACATCAACATGATGGCATTATTTGTCGTATTGCCACATCATTTGTACGAACTTCCATGTGGCAATCAACTTTGACCTGTCCTTTGACTTTGACTTCTTTTTGCCTATCAACCTTAAACTTTGACTTGCAATAACTTCATCATACAAAGTCTTTTTTCGCCTGTTCAAGTTGAGTTGGATTTAGAATTTCAAGCTCTACACAATGGAGCCATTTACAAGGAATTTTGAGACAGTGAAATTTTGAGCATTTTAGGATCCACCTGGATCGCGCCTTCCCACCAAAAAAACTTTTGGACTCCAAAACTTGTACAAACATAGAATAGACTCAACTCTTAATTTCCCATACCCACTGAATCAACAACAAGCCCAAAAGAAACACGATGTTTCATATAAGTGATTTGTACATGATATCACTTTTACAAATTGCCCAACTATGGGGATATGCAACATGTGACTTACAAGTAAATTGCAACTTTCAACTAGACAAATAGTCTACCCATTTCTTACCCAACGAAGCTACTGAGTTCTCTTTTTGCAGTTGACTTTCTTCATGAACTGCTTCAGGGAGGGCTACCGTGTTCACCACTCTTTCATCTGCCACTTCCTTCACAGGAGATTGTATACCCTTCTTGTCCTTCTTGGGATGAAGTTGTGGATGAAGTTTCCAACACTTTTCAATCCAGTGCCCACTTATATTGCAATGGGTGCAAAAATTCTTGCGCTTTTTAATTGGCAAGAAAGCCTTCAAACTTGGAAGAGGGTCTCCCTTCCTTGTTTCACCTCCAAATGACACATTCAATGCTTTCCTTTTTTGACACTTGGCTACAAAATGGTTAGGTGCATGAAAAAAAGTACAAGGAAGCATTTTCCATAATGTTTGATTCAAATGATCATACTGCTTATAATCAAAGAAAGATTTTGAATAATCAGGATGCGTATACCTTTCATGGTTTTCTTTTGGACTAAGAGTCTGATGAGGAGAACTCGATCGACAAGGAGAACTTGACTTAGTTCTTCCTTCGAGCCAGTCATCTCTCTTTGGAGATGTCTTGCCATCCTTGTCACAATCGTTATGTGATATGTTATCACAAAACCTAGCCCAGATAGGCTGCTGACGAGGCAGACCTTGTGTAACTCTTTCAAACCTACTTTAGGCTGAGGCTTAGCCTCCCCAACCTGAGAGGGCTCTCTCACAAGATTAAAGATTTGGATAATGAATAAGATGGCTAACTCTATAAAACAAATGAACAAGTATAAGAGGTTGAAACACAATTAGAAAGTATCCATTGGGCTTATGGAGTCAGATATGCTTCAGTATTGACAGTAAGGTTAGCTTTACATAGAAGTCAGGGCATTTAGAATCCAACATATGTAGAACACACCAGATACACATAGGACCAATACAGTTTACAAATGCATGAAGGAAATTAGGGCAGTGTTAGTGATTTCTAAGTAATCACACATTCATACCACTGTAGATAACAAGAAGAAGACAATACAAGACATTCAAAACATTGAATTCCTTCTGATTCCTGAGAAGCAAAGCCAAACACTGTATTACTAAAAACAGAGTCTTTACACAAAGCACAATATCAGAGCTTTTCTGAATAATTTTCCAACCCCTTGTACATCAGATGTTCTGCTATATATAGAGCTCTTTACATAACTGAGATTCCTCCTCCAGCATGAGGGGAACTCGAATTCTTTCTATTATGACACCTATTAACACTTTAAACTAACTATTAAATGCAACTAACTGCTAACTGGAAGTTCTAGAGACCTAAGACAATTAGGAGTATAACTCCACATCATGTGACTAATAGCATTTATTACAATCAAAACTCGTTCTCTGACAAATGGTCTCCTTCGGTTTAGCTTTGGTGGATGTTTAAAACTCCTTGCTGGCCCTTAATGTCTCATCTCTTTACTGCTCCTGGAAAGTAGGAAACTGCCCCTGTTTTTCTGCTTTTGGTCTCCTCAAGGATATTCGAAATCAATTATCCTTGTTGTTCTTCTTTGATTACACAAAATGTATTGGACTGCCATGTTCTTCATGTACTGTAGACCTTTCCCACATACATGTGTGAAAACAAAACCTCTTCAACGCTGTTTCAAATATCATGAACAATACTAGCTGTGATCATTTTTATAACAAATAGCTTAGAGTTCATATATATGTTTCCTCCGCTTGTTTTGCCCTTGCTGGATGCTTGCACTTTGTAAATAATCCTTTTCTGAAACTCCCTTTCAAAAAGATTTCCCCTTGGTCACTCAAAATTGGTCGACTGAGTTATATTATGCAGCTACAGCAGTTTCGTAGCGCGCTACGAAACTGCTATGTAATCACAAAAACACAGTTTTAATGCCAAAATTTGACTGTTTTGAGCTTTTCTTTTCCTTGAATTGTCTTTTCATCTGCCCTGAAACTGTTCAAAACTGAATGTAGAGATATCATTCTCCAAGGAAAACTTCAAAAAGGTAAATTATCAAAATTTAAGACTTAGCATTACTTGCCGTGTGATTTTCTCGGCTAAGGAAATCCTTCTCGTTGCCTTAGCTGTATCTTCAAATCCTCGATTTGCCTCTTCATCATTCTGATCCCAACGCTCAGTCTTGTATTGATTTTTCTGATGTATTTCGCTTCCTTTATTGCAGGAACTGACCAGGTGTAGTATTGAGCATGACAGTCGACCACCTCTGGTATTGAAATCGTTTTGTCTTCCCACAGAGCCTACATTTTATTAAAGTGAGCTTCCTTGAGTGCATGTTTCCTTGAGATTTTCTTTAGTTTAGCAATTTCAAGATTTGCTAACTCAAATTTCTTTTTTAACTCTTGAACATTACATTCCTCTTGAGAGATAGTTGCCTTACCACTATTGTTTTTATGCAGCTGAGACAATGTTTTTGATGAAGTCACCAGTCCTTCATGAGATTTTGCTATCTCCTCAGTTTCACTTGCTTCTGGCAGCGTCTCTGGTACTTGCTTTGAATGCCTCGTCACAGGTCTTCTTGGCTTAAAGACAAATTTAGAAACCTGATCATTATATTTGAGCTTTTTCGAGGCTTTGATATTTTTTGTTATGTCTTTACTTGACTCTATCAAGTCTGCTCGGACCAGAGGAGATTCTTCAATATCAATAGCTTGCAGCAAGTCATTCAGACTTCCTTTCGAAACCGTGCTTTCCTCAGTAACTACTATCTTACCTTTTTCTTTAGCTAGCTGGCTCCTGGTTATTCTTCTCTGGACTACTTCCCCTGTAGATGATTCATGTACACCTTCTTTGATCTGAGTTTTCTCTTTCTGGGACTGTTGGGGTGTGTCTTGGATTACCAGTGGTCTGGCGGTCTCCTTTACCTGTTTCCTAGCCTTCAATTTTACAAATCTCCTGGATCTTGTTTCTGCACGATGGCCAGCTGCTGGTGGAGAACTCTTGGTAGCCTGAGGGCTGAGACCAGTTTCATTTTTGAAGCCAGACATAAACATGAACATGGACCATTCCTTGTTTATTTTCTGGAGCTCATGCAAAACAATCAATTTGACTAAGCCATGATGAAACAATGAGGTTTCACAGGCTTCCTTCTTTAACTGCACCTTGTCACACATTTTGTCTAGGCTACGAAACAAGTAGAAAGGCAAATCAAGCGATATCTTCCCAGCGAAATGAAGCAGAAGCTTGAAGTGATAAGAATACACCTTATGATACCTCCCTTCACAGGGGAAGTACCTTTGTATGCAGGTAAGTAGATTAGCATATGAGTCTTTGATAAAACTTCTGGGCACTGACTTGTTTAAGTCTGAATCAATGAACTCCGGTTTCAGAAATTCCTTGCAGGGGGTCATATCAAACTTGAAATTTTTAAACCATTTTTCCTGTCCCCTTGGAATCTCAGTGACTGTAGATATAACCTCTGGAGAGATTGGCAATTCAAGCACCCCAACTTTTGAATTCAGTCCTGTGAAGTTTAAAGCAAATTCCTTGGTGACTTGCATGTGGCCTCCTTGAAGTTTTTCGCAAAACCTCCAACAGCCAACTTGTTTGAAGGCTTGTTCAACTTCATTATTCTTTAGGATGCTATCTAAACCCTCAGGTTCATTCCTCAAACATTTGCTTGACCTATGCTCTTTTCTTTCTGTAGACCCCTCCATGAAATTCCAGCGGAATGAAAATTTGAAAGACTAGTGCTGTCTCAATCTTCGATCACTACCTCTCTTGAAAGCTACCTCGCTTGATCTTCAATGAATTCAAATTGAACGCTTGGTTCCTCACGCATGAACCCAAACACAAATCATGACTGTGAATACGTGGCTCTTCTTGAAACTTGCAACCTGAGCGTACCAAGGCACCTAACGACTCTAATGATGAGGATAAGCCGTTGGACATGATAGGGGAAGTGTATAAGCTGACAACTGATGATGTAAACATAACGGATTTTGATAGATATGACAGCTGAGCAAGATTTGCTAAGAATCTGCACGAATCTCCGATTTCATAGCGCAGCGAGTGAAAAATCTGGGTTTTGCGCTACGAAAACACCTAGACTGGGCTTATGAGCTACGAAAACTCCTAGACAGTTTCGTAACACATAAGAACTTTCAAACAAATTTGATACATGGAAACTATGTGAGTTATGAGACCAGTGATGAATGAGAACGGATAGTTGACCTTTATTTAACCATACCACCAAGACTCCGAGGACTTAGACACTAAAACATGGAAGGACTAATCCAGGACTAACACCTAACCTTCACAATAAAACTAATGTGAACAATTTAGGAATTGTTTCTTAAGTGATAACATGATAAATGCTCATCTCTCTTTGGAGATGTCTTGCCATCATCATCACCACCATGATCTGATGTTCCATCAATTTGTAAGAGTTATTTCTGCACAAATTCCACACTAATAGAATTTCTTGTTTTTGCAGTTTTGGAGCATTCTCCAACTTCTTCTTGGACATATCCCAATCCTTCATGCCCAAGTTGTGTTCTTACTTCAATAGTGTTAATGATACTGTGACCATTAATTCCGAGACCCTTGCCATTGTATCCCATCTTGGTCAACAATTTCATACCAATACCTTTGGTATGTTTCTCAAATGATGCAAACAAATCATTATCATTATCACAAGAATGAATTGAACTTGAACATGAAGTATTTTTTACCTCCTTTTTTGTTTGCGACTTTGGGTCCTTTTCTTGAAGTTTAGCCATCTCCTCTTTCTTCTCTGTTGTAGACAAAGTGGTAGATGAAGCTTCTAGGAAACCACTCTTGTGGTGCGGCACATAGAAAGAATTCTCCAACTGACAAAAGGTGCAAACATCAGTGTTTACCAGATAAAGACCAAATCCTTTATACTCATCATGACCATAAACTTGTCAAGTCTCGGAGGGACATTTTACTGCTTTAGTAGCAGAAGATTCCCCAATTTGCTCCTCAATAACATTCTGCAACATAAGACGTAACTTTCTCTTCTCGCTCTCTGCAACTTCAAGGAGTCCCCTCAGCTCAATATTCTCCATTCAAAGAGATAGGCCAATCTCTTCCAATTCTTGGAGCCTTGCATATTTTAAACTCTCGCCCATGCTTGCAATCTGGTCAGGCCTATTCTGATACCACTTAATCTAAAAATTGATTGTCACTGACACTTTGCAAAATTTAAAAATTTTGGGTCTTTATAATGTTTTAGTTCGCAAGTGTTCAGGTATGAACAATTAAATTAATCAAAGTTAACAATATAAAACAAGCATGCTATACGCTGACTAGGCCACGTGGTGCCCATCCTTAGGCCTCGTATGCCTACGTTAGCACCACTTGTCAACCATGTGTCTTGCCCTGCGTCTTGCCACATCATCTTTTGTATGTCATGTGTCATCCGGAGAACCTTGCCACCTGTCAGGCCACATCATCTTCTGTATGCCATGCCATCCATACAGATGTCATGTGGCCAATTTCTATTGGTCCAACTGGATGTTGATTTGTCCAAATTTGAGTGACATGTGGCAACTCCTTGTGTTGTCATGTCAACATGATGATGTCATATATTGTACCTGCCATGTCATCTGTATACACTGCCACATGGCAGTCAACATTGACCTATCCGTTGACTTTGACTTCTTTTTGCCTATCAACCCCGAACTTTGACCTGCGATAACTTTATCATACAGAGTCCTTTTTTGCCCATTCAAGTTGCATTGGATTCAGAATTTTGAGCTCTACACAATGGAGCCATTTACAAGGAATTTTGAGACAGTGAAATTTTGAGCGTTTTAAGATCCCCCTGGATCACACCTTCCTCTATCAATTTTGTCAATTTTGTCTCCTTTTTCTATTAATTTATTAATCTTTTTGTCCTTCTGCCAACTCTGTATGTGCTTTTTCAATGTTTAGAGCCAATGTGAAACAAATTGTGGGGGCGAGGATTAGTGTTGTAGTCGCTGCGGAGCTTCAGAGCGCGCACAAAGGGTGTATACGCACATGAGAGCTCTGATATCATGTTAAATTTCTAGTACCAACTAGATTTATTTTCTCATGACAATTTATTTATCCCCAGTTTATTATTTATTTACCCAAATAATAAATGAATCATTGAAAAATAAAATCACTGGTATCATTAACTCCTTGAATTAAAAATATGCAATGGGAATAAACACCAGAGAGATCAATCACACATCCGAATGTTAATTAACCCACAAACAATTTTTTTTCATTTCATTATCTGCAAAATTTGGGTTTTTCGACCCACAGAGATATAAGGAGAAATACAATCCGGAACCTACAATGCGGCTCTCTCAAAATGAATTTGGCCCAGGTAAATCGGCCTCAAGGAAATTTGCCTCCAAATGAAATTGCTTTGAAGAAATCAACCTCCAACAATCAGATCTGTGCCCTCCAACAACTCAATCTATGCCTTGCCACTAATGTGCACTGGAAAAACCCCAACACTCTATCAATAAAGCCTCTAGACAAACTCGATCTCCTTCCGACAACTTGACCCTCCTAGATTCGCTAAAATCCAATCGCACTTCTCCTCTGCGCACTGGTCACTGAGCCACTTGCACTGCAGAGAAAATCACTCTCTCGTGATGACGCACTCACACACTTATGCTCTTTGTTGTGTCTTCATCTCCATCGCCATCATCCATTTATAATCTTCATTGAGTCCAAATGTCTAACCCCGATCTCCCCTCTAGAAGCATCTTGAAGATTCCTTCTAGAAAGATCTTGAATCTTCTTTCTAGAAACATCTTGAAGATTCTTTCTAGAAGCATCGTTAAGATCAACGGTTGAGATTATTTCTAAGTTACTTAAATAATTAAATTATTTATCCTTAGAAAATAACCCAATAGTCCACAATAATTAATTGACTTTAATTATTGTACTTTTCCTAAGTTAGGAAAGAAGACATGAATCACTAGAAGAGGCAAATAATGTCTTCCGCATGCAAAGACACCAAGCAATTGTAAAAGACCTTCTGATGCTACTCACATCAACATAGTGCTTATTCCTTGCACTACTCTGTTTGCATCCCAAGTGCACTACTAGTAACTTTGCTGTTAAAACTTAATATTGAGACCTTTCCTTCATGACTGTTCAAGTTTAATTCTTCCACTTTTGTGTTCGTTGATGTTCACATTAACTGCATCATTAACAACTCTAAACATGGTGTTCAACATGGTTCTTCTCGCCAAAACTCAGCAACCCTTGTTTGATCTACCTCTGGTCAGTGCTGGTCTATCTCTGCATAAATTTGTTCCATTTCAACATTTTTTCCTGCATGATGAGGGTTCATTGGCATTTGACTCTGATCTATTTCTCCATAATTTTGCTTTATCACCATACAACTACAGTTCACTGCTTACGTATATGAGATTAATTGTTTGATCTGGAACAGTTAGGTCCAAGACTCCAAGACCTGGCTAACGTGAACCCCAATTTTTTGTTTGATTTTATCTGCAAATTTTCTTAGGGAATATTTGAGTAGGCTTCGTTCCACTTTCCTACGTATCAATCTCAACCAGGGACAATTTTAAGATAATTGAGGTCGTCATGGCAGTCTGTATCTAGTTATATTGACTTCAGTAAACATTTTTTTAATACCTACTATGCCTTCTTATTAGCTTATACATGTTACTTTATGTTGCAGGTGTGATGCATTTCCTCATTTCAAAGCGTCATGGCACATGCATGATAGACTGCTTGCAGAGGCGGTCTAAGATTTCATTTCATGTACATTTTCAGATATATTTCTTTGCTATTAAGTGCTTTATTTAAGATATGCTATCTTGCAGAGGTGGTATGATATATAATTTCATTTTTCTTTTTTCCTTGATGTTTATTATTCACTGTTTTTTCTTGAGAAATGGTGTGATATTAACCTTTTTTGCAGGTGCAAGCAACATGGCTTCCAGCATACAGTGGGAATTATTCCTTTGTTTTTCTGATAGTTCTCATGGACCAATCACATGCCAAAATATGTTCTATGCACCGCGTTTTCAAACTTTTCCCAGCAATCTGCAGTAGCTTCTCCAGCCGCTTCAATTCCAAATGGAGCTATTTGAGGTGCTTTTACTGGTCATATTTTGTTCAAGTTTAGGAGTCGTAAAAATAATTCACACAATCCCCACAAGCATTATTGTCATTAGCTCAAATATGGAGAGAAAAATGAAATAGCAAAATTGAGCAATATCAGGAGAATCTCATAAACTTAGTGCAATAATGTTGAAAGCTTCATGAATAGGAGAACCTTGTCCCTTTCTTCCCAAAATCCCCTGTTATATCATGTTTGAGTGAAACAAATTTGCTGAAAGCTTCATGAATAGGACAACCTTGTCCCTTTCTTCCCAAAATCCCCTGTTATTTATCATGTTTGAGTGAAACAAATTTGCTTTCTTCTGACTAGATAATTGGTATGAACAAATGGATTGACAGTAAGGGTGACAAGTTTTGTGGTGATGATAACATTAGTGTAGCCTTTCCAACTAGTAGTTGAAAGGAAGATTTTCTGATTGTTTTTTTTTTTTCCTTTATGACAGTAGCAATCATCTTAATATGGGATGGAATCCTCAACAAGGGATGTGTCATTGTGGTTTAGTAAGCCTACTGTTAAGAAAACATTACAAAGAGAACAACCACAAGCAATGTGGACGCACTGTGCTCCTCGGCAAGTCTTAAGTGATATTAGTACCAGAGTGAGGGAGGATGCTATCACATCAACCGGGGACCTATACCCCAAAACCAAATTTCAGATTGGAAAAGATTTTGGTGCACGCAGTAGTTTGTAAGCCACCTTTGTCTCACAATTGATGTCAATGTGAGATTATTACACATACTCAACCTATTTTTAAAATGTTTGCTTGTTTTTTTGGTAAGGGATAGTAGTCATGTTAATGTGGAACAAAATCCCAACAAGAAATATGCCACAGTGATTGAATTCTTGAATTTGAAGAGTTGAGATTGCATTCAAGGTAATGGTGATGACCTAAAAATAACTGCTGTGGAAGAATAAAACTGAACAGTCTATATCTGCAGAAAAAAGTTCTACTGCAGTTGTGAGAAACCTACTGCTTGCATGATACCTTGATCTAGTCCACTCTAAGGAAATGATTTCCATGGATAAACAAGACAGGAAAATAGCTGTGGAAAACAGTTGAGGGAATGAAGTTTTGACAGTTTACCTATATGCACAAATGCAATAACACTCACATATCCTTGCCACTTAAAAGACATGATACTGTGAGTTGATGTCAAATAGTGTGTGGGATAAAAATGGACGGGAAATACTCGCAGATAAGAATTTCTTAGAGTGGTGTCTCAATCGTCTTGCTTCTTGCACAAGGCCAAACTTTCTTTTCAGAATAGACTCTTAAGTTGGAGCAACTGTTGTAAAAGGTCCTTGAAGGGCCTTCAATAGGATTTGATAAAGGACTTACATTTTCTCCAAAGAATCCATTAGCTGAGGTTACCCATTCGCACATATAATCAGTAATGGCTAATGTATTATGTTCTCCATTGTATGTTATGTTACAGGTCAACAAGGACATGCTGACTCGGATACAGATTAATAGAGCAATTGATTTATAACTCGATTTTTAATTCATTGATTGTTGACGGGAATATTTTAATATATCATCAATGTAACCTAATGAAACCAATTTTCCACATGGCCCTACTAGATTATGTGCTGGACAAAATAGATCAGTGTCAGAAGCTAAATGAAATTGTGAAATTTGTAGGTGATATCATTAGTTTGAAGGAAGATAAAAGTTGGATATTTTTAAGCCATGCACCAAGATGATCCTTGTTGGATTCTTTGTTCCATATTTCTGTTATTGATAGATTCAAGTCTGAAATCCAAACAATGTGATGCAAGACTTGACTGGATATCTTTTCATTGTGGTTGTAATTGTCCATCTTATACACAAGCATGAAGCTTCCAATGAAACTGATGAAGATACCTGCAGTTACAGGTTATTTCCTACCTTATGCTGCATTCCTAGCTCAGTGTCAAGTTCGATTTTCAAAAAATACTTGTTCCGAGGCCTTTTTTTTTCTATTATAATTTATTATATCAAAACTATCTAAAAGAGAGCACCATTTACATCCACCATAATCCGTCCTGAAAAAAAGGCATTGTGACTGTCCTTATACACAGGTATCTACATATGAAAAGCATCACACCGTAATTATTACCGTAGTGCTATACTAGTGGGAAGGAAAAAACATTAGTCACTGCATGTCGTTATATTGGAGTAATGTTCTCCTTCTTCACTAGTTAACTACGGAAGCAAAAAACATTAATCATTGTATATCATTATATTGGAGTTATGTTTTCATCTTTTTCTCTCCCTAGCTACCAAAATGATACAAGGCAATACATTAAAGAAACTCTTGCTCAAGGAAGGGCCATTTAACAACCTTGGTGGCTGTGGGTGGCACAGTCTCTTCTTTGAAAAGTACAGGGAACTGCCTATTGAAAAGCAGCATTCTTAATAATATCCATGCAGTATAACATCTTTTTCATAAATGTGCCACCCCCAACTCGACCCTTTCATGACCTGACAATTGCAGAGCAAAGTTTCTTCAAGAAGATTGATTTTTTATAGAATTAGGCCCTCTTGTCAACATGGAGTTCATCCCTGTTAGCCCTTTTCTGAGTTTAACAAACATGTGATAGATCTTCTCGTTGGTGACTCTATCAGGTTTAGGTTCTTAAAACTCAATGAGCTGATGTGTTTGCTGGGTATGGGGTTACCCCATTGGGCCACAAAGTTAGCTTACAATTCCTTGGTATAAAACCTGCTCTGTATTGTTTCACTTTCTTTACCGAGCCTCTCGGGTAGCCATTGGGCCATTTTCCATGGTTGAACAAGATTGCAATAAACAAAGATAGTCCCTTCCGTACTTTTTCAAACTGGGATGCATACTAGAGCATATGACTCCTTATCTCTAAGCCTATCCTTGGATTATTTTCACTATTATTTCACTTAGGGTGACATGTGTACTCAGCCATCTTCATGAATTACGGGGGCACAACTGCCCTCATTCTCGCAGGGTAATACTTTGGAAAGTAGATTGAGATACGGATTAACACTTTGTTTATCAAGATGAGACGATGGGAAGGGGATGGAAAGATCCTCTCCTTAGCTTAAAAAGTTTGACACTTGGCCTTCTAGTTTTCTTCCATTGAGTTAACCGGGTGGCCTAAGGAATGAGAATGAATGTGTAGGGACTTAATTACAATAGCATGGTCGGTGACCATGGGTGCAATCTTATTCATAGACATTCTAGCATCCTTCCAATAAAAAATTATGAATACTAAACCTCTCCTACAAAGCTTGTAGGTTCTTGATGATGTGGTTTATGATAAGTTTTGTAGTGTATTTGGACATGCCTCCCTTGGTTGTTGGTTAATGATTTCAAAATTGGCTTTGAAAGGAAATAAATGATTTACTAATGCATACAATGGCAGAAATATACATAGTAAATACTATTCAAACTTGGAATTACATTCCTTAGTAGAGTTTAATCATGACTATCTATCTATCTATCTATCTATCTATATATATATATATATATATATTCCCCTCAAAATACCTTGTCAGCATCATCAATAATTGGCTCACGAAGTGCCCTAGTCACCAATTGACTTACAAAGAACGAACATGTCACAAGCATGATTTGAACATAGGTGGAGAGGATAACACTTGTGCTATCAACCACTAGAGCGACACACAAGTGACAATATACATATATCTCATTAATAGCTTGTAGACAACACTTGCATAATTCTTTTTAACCAATTAAACTAACAAGTTTAGGAGCAAGACAATCCTCTTCTATGAAAGCAATCACCAATTAATTACTTATAAACAAAAAACAGAACATTCTTATGCCTATCATCAAAACATTTAAGAGATAGTTGATAAACTATATAAATCTTGCCTATTAACTCATTGCTACAAGGAATTCTTGACATGTATGAATAACATAAAAGAACAACCATCTTTAACAAATAAAAAGAACAAATACTTATCTTTTTCTAAAAGTATTCACCAATTTGTTGCAAGCATTGCTTTTCCACACAATTGTAGGCACTTTGATTTAGAGACCACCCCCATGCTATGACTATTGTTGATGGCTATGACTATTGTTGATTTTTGTAGCATAGGATAAGAACTTCCACATATGTCTAGTGTCAAATGTGTGTAAGTTGTTCAAAAAAGGTCCTTTTCTATTTTGTAATTAACTCTAGTTAAAGTTAATTATTAAAGTGAAGAGTTTCTATTAGTGAGTTGATTAATGTCTAATAAAATGTAAAATTTTTACATTAGTGATTTAGATGTAATCTCCACCATTGGTTGAGATTTAATTTTAACCATTAATCTCATTGATAGATTAGGGTTATGAACACTTGATTATCAACTCATTGTTATAAAATAAAGACAAAGTGAAAGGAAAAGACACAAAGTGCAATACACATAGTGTTAAAGAAAAAAAACAAGTGATAGAGTGATGAAGTATTTTCACTAAATGTGCAATTTCAAAGGAGAAAAGAGAAGATAGTGTGAGCAGTAAAAGGAGATTAACCCAATGCCCAAAAATTGCAGGGATTGTACACAACAAGTCCAGACACAACTTTAGGAGGTCGCACAACCCAATAAAATAGAGGGGTGGCTGTATAAATTTATGATACATTTTGCAGTAGCAACATGGCCATACATGTTGTACAATAGAACGTTTTAGCAACTCACAGATTGTACAACAACAATGAAGATGCAACCATACATGGCCATACATGTGACAACAACAACAAAAGGTTTTTCAAGTGAATTTTGTCAAGTCCATACAAGCCAAATGGTGCACCAAAATAGCTGGATCGGCTATAGTTTTCTTGTTTTTCTTAGTGGGCTATTTTCCCAATTCTGAAGCCATTGTTGGCTTGGGTAATTTTAATGAAAAGTTGAGTTTTGAAAGCCATAAATTTTTGTGTGTTTTTTCGAAATTGTTTTCATGTGTTTACATTGATATTTTGTTTTCCAATTAATTTTCCAGCAAGTGGATTTTATTCTGACTTGAAGAATTCAATCTAAATTATCTTTTCAATAAGGAAATCATAAGGATCTAATTTACCTAGGTTGTTGGAATAGTGATTTTAACAACTATGACACCTTAGGGGTGAGTTCTTATAGGTCAATGATGAATTTTTTCACACAACTCAACATATAAATTTCAAACAAGGATATAGCATTGTAATTCTTTCGAAGCACAATAAATCAACCTAACAACACTTCCCCCTATCAACTCTACACAACACTAGAAAATGAGTTCCCTTATTTGCAGTATAGTCTTTCTATTGAGAAATATTGATTTCCACTTGCTAGTAATTGTAGTGTTTCTTAAATCTTATAATTGAAACACTAGGTATATAGAGAATGTAGTTGCAAAATAATTAGAAGCAAGAGACACTAAGAGGGAACCTATAAAAGATGCCCTTGTATATTGATAACGTGAAAATGAAAACAATGTTCACTTTTTCCTTTTCAGGTGGGGCAACCTTTCATTGAGCAAAGCTCCAAAGCAACACAATACAAACATTCCATAGTCTCCTATATTTTTAAATAGCTTTGCAATAACAAAAACCATAACTACTTGTGGTCACATCACTTCAATCAAAACCTCCCAAGTGAAGTGAGGGAACACAAATATGATCAAGATTGGTCAATCATTTAGATTACCCCTTGATTCATATTTGTATGCCCCAAAACATTTAGTAAAAACACATGATTACAAAATGGTCAATGTAACTATCGACGGATGACCTACCTTTCTTCAAGAAGAAATGTTGGATGCGAGAATGACTTGAGCAATATGTGGAAGATCCATGGCATCATTGTCATGTGTTGATTAATAGGGCTATTGTGTTGTCTAAGGAGGAGAAAAATTTCTCCCACGGGTTACCCATTTTTTTGGTGGGTAACAAGCCCCTTGAGGGTATGTTCTTCAAACTAATGTATAATTATGTGAAATCCATGATAATAGGTCCTAATGTGTGTAACCATTATGGCCTAATAACTTTATCACAACTTCCCATTTCAATAACAAACATATGAGTTTTGAAATGATACTTGCCAATTTGTAGTTTCAATATTTACACATTGGATACCACATTCCATTGTACCATTGTTGGTGATCATAATTTGAAAATTAGATATGGGAGGTACATAACCATGGGTTTCTCGCGCCACTCTCCTATTGATAAAATTATGGGTGCTACCACTATCAATCAACACAATCACTTTGCGGTGCTTTATGTAGCCAATCAATTTCAAGGTTTGGGGTGCTGTGAAATTTGATAGGGCATGGAGAACTTTGAGGTTCCTCGTAAGGAGCTTGTTAGGGGACTTCATATTCCATGAAGGGGTGGTGTTCTAAAGTTGTTTCATGAGTACCTTCAACATGAATGTACTTTAGAAATATCACTTATTACAATTATAACAAAGATGAAGGTGATGATGTTCCACAATCTCTTTGGGAGATGACTTGTGGATGCAGACTTACTATGAGTTGGATGTGCTTAAAGTAGACACCATGGGGTTACTATTACTTGGATGGGTTGGGAAAGGTCCGTTGGTTTATGCATTGACCATTATCTTGGCTTCTGCAATTCCATCCCAAGCATCCAACCATGTGTTTGGGCATTGCATCATGACTTGTGCTTGAATTGTTTCCTTAAGACCACTGATGAAACATTATAAAAATGAATTAAATAAGCCCTTTGTGCATATTTCCAATTTCTCAAAAGCAATAATGTAGTCCATAATTGTTCTGGTTTGATATAATTTTGTTAAGTGTTCCAAAAGGTGAGAGCCAAATTCAAAATGAGCATGAAGTATTTACATAATCTAGGTTTAGAGAATGTAGCCTTTATAAGCCTTCTTATGCCATTGCCACCACTGCCAACATTCGACTTTAAAATATAAGACCCCCACTTTTAGTTTGTGTAGGACATTGATAATGCCATGGAGACAGAAATAGTGTTCCATTTGGGTAAGCCAACTCGAGGGATCTAAGCCATCAAATTTGGTCTTTGAAAATTCATGCTATGAATTGTAATATTGAGTTGGCAATCTTGTGAGTTTAATCACGGGATCACTAAAGCTTTTATAGAAGTGCTATTTTCTACTTATCTTACTATGATCAATGGCTTGAAAGGATTCTGTTTAAATACACCCTGAATCATTGTATAGTTGGGTCCACACAAAAAAGGTTACTTGAGAAGGAGATCCAAGTGATCAACATGAGGCCAATAATATTTTGAGATAGGTCTACCACAATGGTGTTGATAGAACCCAAACGTTTTTTATTTTTCGAAGTACTATTCTTAGTTGATTGTTATTGTTGTGACATAATCCCCAAATTCCTTCTAGATGCAAATACATGAATTTTTCTCATTGACTGTAGAAGCTAGGCTTTGTAAGGTCCTATAGACAAAGGAGTGTCAGGGGCTATATCTCTTTGATATTCTTGTAGGGTCTAACAATAGTGCTTGGTTCAATATCTTAGGGCACTAATTAAGAGAGAGGACTCAATCGTGCCCTTAGTTGTATGACCCAACTACTCATATACTAGAGTTTGATCTCCTCGAGTGTTATTCTTAGTTATTATAGTAACAAGATGGTTAATTGGTTGATTTAGAGTTGGTTTTAGGTGTACCTACGGGACTTTTGATATACCTGAAGTCATGTGGAAGTGGGATTCTATATATAGGTGTTGTTTGATGCAATACTACTAAAAGGGGTACCAATAAGGTTACAAGGGTTTCCAACAAAGTGATTCCACTTGCATTTTCTCCATGTGTTCTTCCCAATCTTTTACCTTTTGTATGATAGATCACTATATTATTTAAAGATGCTAGAATACGTCTCTAGTTTGGAAAAAAATTCTACTAAAATTTGGAGTTGTGCTGGCTCAAGAAAGAGATTTGATACCACTTGTAGTGTTCCTTGACACTAAAGGTTGATCTCTCTTAAATGTTCATAGGTATCTTTGGTCATGGTTTTCACATATGTATGACAACAATTTCAAAAGGAAAATGCATAAGAACAAGAAGCTATAGGGAGCTTGAGAATAACAATTATCAACAAACTAAAGGTTCCTCCCCTTGCATGGTGAAAATCAAAGAAATATACTTTGTGCATGTATTGGCACCACATCCCTCCTCAAGAAGTCTACATATTTTCACTTGGACCACTAATTTTAAAGGTTGTTCAATAACTAATTAACATAGACAACGGCTAGAGAACTTAGGATAAAATGTCGGAAACATTAAAATATTATTATTTTCCTCTTATATCCCTAAGTCCCCTTTCCTCCTCTCTCATGGAATCACAACCCCCTTTTATATTCACTTGTAGAATTTTATTGAATTTGATAATATAATTAAAAAGCGTAACTTCATATAAAGCCAAAATGCATTGTAGGAATGATTGCCCACCTAGTGAATAGTTAGTGCATCACATTGTTCTTCAAACATTAAACTACATTTATCTAGGGTCTAATGGCGAGCTTGCATTATATATAGAAATGCATAATCTCGGGGCCAAAATTAGGTTATTAGTTTCTCCTTCCGCTTAGATTAGCATCAACCTCGATGTAATATCAAAATTATAACAAAGATGAATAGGCCTATCGCATAACACCTTTTCACCTCCCATATCACCTCACTAGGGCTGTAACGGGTACATTGGACCTTTACTTACCCAATGGATCTATTTTGGAACAAAGTGAAATTCATGTCAATGATGCAAGATGGTTCTATTTGAAACTCTCCTTTCATTTCCACTTAGATGGAATCCCAAACAATGACATGGCTAGGATCATGCAAATACTTCTTTGACAAAGATACTTAAAACATGTTGTGAGCTTTTATGTTAGCGGTGAATGCATGCTTATATGCAATTGATCTTATGCTATCGAGGACTTCAAGTGATCCATGTATATTTGTGCAAGCTTAGCACAACTTCCAGACTTCAATGAACTTTGCTTAGTTTCACTTTAACAATTACATGCTCTCCAATTTCCAATTGTTTATGCACTATCTTATATGCATAACTTTTCTGTGTATACCATGCTACTTTGAAGTTTTGTTTGATTTTGACAGTTTGTGCTTCCATTTCCTTCAACACTTTTGGCCAAATAACTTGGTATGTTGGGTTTTTCCAACTCAATAGGTTGTCTAATTTTCTACCATAAGAAGTTCCAAATTGACTCATGACCAAAGAGGCATGATGGGCATTATTGTACACAAACTCCACCAACTAAAAAAACTCTTCCGCTTGGATGGCTTGTTCATCACATACACTTGTAATATGTCTTCTACGACTTGATTATCTTTTTTGTTTGTTTATTAATTTTTGGAGGGTGTGTAGTACTAAGGTTCATATTTATGCGCTTTGAATAATCCCTTCCAAAAGTTTGAAGTGAACTTAGGGTCTTTGTTAGAACAATGGCATTGGGTATCTTTTGCAAACTAGCTACTTCTTTCATATATTTGTTTGCTATGTTTGCCTCTTTGTGCGTAGATTTAATTGAAATAAAATGTGTAACTTTTTTAAGTTGACCCACCACTACCATGATGGAGTCATGCCATTTCACTACTCTTATTGACTCGATGATAAATTTAATAGTTACTATCTCCCATTTCCATTATAGGGATGACAATCATTTTAACAACCTTGCTAGATATCTATGCTCAACTTTAGCTCACCCATTACATACAAGTGATTATGTAATCAATGACATCTCTTTTCATTCCTCGCCCAAAGCATTCTTTCTTGGCTATTGCAATTATCATTTGGTGTACATGGTGTCTAGAATATGGAAGATTATGCATTTCATTCAAGATAAACTTTCTTAGCTGATAGGAATTAATAATATAAATTCATTTTTATTTCATCATTCATTATCTTATATTCACTGTACTTTTTTAAACGATTTGTTGTTGCAAGCCTTCATTTATTTAAATATACTATTCATTTGTCTCAAGATCTTTTAAGAACTTTGTTCTTTAAAGTTGATTTAAACATGCTAATTGTTGTAGTATGCATTTTCTCATTGAGTGCATCGACAACTTTGTTCTATTGTTCTTTAATGTGCTTGATGTTTTAATCAAATGCACAATGAAATTATAGCCATCTTGATTGTCTATCATTTAGCTTTGTTGCTTGAACAAATGCTCAAGCTTGTTATGATTTGTTCTTAATTTGATTTTTCTTCCCATCAAATAACACTTCCATATTTTTAACACTTGTACTATTGCAATAAGTTCTCAATCATGTGGGAAATAATTTTTTCATGTTCTATAGGATCTCCAGGTCCATAATGTTATCACACAAAAAGTGATCACTTGGTCAAAATTATTAGGTGGACCAAAATACACCATGTTAGTACGGGTTTTACACATTAAAACTTGTTTTCACCTAAGGAAATAGACCAAGGAATCACTTTTCCTAATTTATTTCCATTAATTAACTCACATGAGAATAACCCATAAATTCATTAATTTTATGTTATTGTCATAATTTTACCCATTTAGGTGAAAATAATTTAATGTAATTTCACTCAAATTATTTGTTTCCACATGAATAATCCAATAAATAATTTATTTATCGATTATTTCTTAATCTTTTAAATATTCTTATATAAAATAATTTATTAAATCATTATTTATAAATTGTTTCTAACTTATTTTTACTGCTTCACCTAGAATTAATTTAATAAACCCATTGTTTATTAATTAAATATAATGATTTTACCCATTTTCATTAATTAATTCAATAAATTTTTATTTTTGAGTTAATTAGCTAAATAAAGATCATTGCCCATTATTTTTGACCTTTTTCTCTCACAAATAATAACAAAATGTCAAATTAGTTAGATCCTGATTTTGTCCAACAAATATTTTATTATATTTGACCTCATCAAATCTAGCTAGCCTTTTCTTATAAATAAAGAAGTTTCCCTTATTTCTCATGATCCATTTTATTCAACAAACCTATCATTCTATAACTCTCAAGCTTTCTCCAATAGAGGCTCTCCACTTTTTTGTTCTTTTTGCTTTTGGATCGTTTTGCCCTTTGGAGAGAGGGAACCGCACAAGCTACAACAAGGATTATCTACTAATGCTCCCAAGAAGGAGGTCCGTTGAGGCACACTCAAGAGGAGCTTCTCACCAGGTGAGCAAGTAATAAAAGTCTTCTTTGGGTTATTGGATTTTTATATGTTATATAGTTCCATATATTTCTATTTCTCTTTTCTGGTTTCTGTTTTGGTATTTTATGCAGATCTTGTGAACAACTATATTAATATGTGTCACTCATAAGGATTTATATATAAATCCTCATTGTTTCTCATTGGACTACTAGCCACTCGTAGAGAAAGTCTTTTTGCTAACCTTTGTACAAGAAGACATCCAACACATAAAACACCATATGTCCATTTCGGGTAGGAATTCCATTAATGCTTTCTTTGCAAGTATATGTGCACACAACAAATTGATGCAATTTTAAGAATTGGTGCATTGGTAAGAAATTTCCTCAATATATAGAAGCTATCATCATGTTGTTGTGTCCATTCCTATTGCATTCCTTTCTGTTGGCCGGAGGTAATAAAAAATTCAATCTAAGAAACTTCCGTTATAAATATTCTATAATGACAAGCAAGACCCATGTTTGACTTCACAATGAAAACATCCCTAGGTGTAGGCAATCTCATTATAGTGTTAATTTTCTTTGGATATAATGTTATCCTTGGATATAATATGCTTCAAATATTGAATTTTCCTAATAAGAAGAACATTTAACTTCATAGATATGTCATTCTCTCAACAATTGTAAAAGTAACTACAAGCGTTTTTCATACTCTTCTCCAACTTTAAATAAATCAAAATGTCATTAAGGAAACCTAATGGCCCTTAGTATTTCAGCAACAATGTTGTATTCCTGAAGGTCTCAAGTTTAATATCTCAACCTGAGGTTCGTAAAAACTTAAGAGGTATCATGCACTGTATATGTAAGTCGCATTCCTTCTTACTCAATGCATACTAATTGATGCATACTAATTGATGAAAGGAAATTTCTTCTTGATTAGGTGAAAAGGGGAATTATACAATGAAGTAATCACTTGATTAATTTAATCTTGCAAAAATAGAACTGTTTATAGACAATAAATTTTCACAAAGTAAATGCTATGCTACTTTGCAAGGAAAGGAAACTAACTTGTACTTGTAGGAAAATAAATGTTGCAACAATGAATATTCTTGAATTCTACTCTTGTAGGAAGGTAAATCTAGTCCTATTGTGCTAAAAATAAAGCAGCAACAAAAGAAATCTATAATGTTGTAAGTAGAAAAGTGAAGTGTAGAGATGACTGCCCTCTTGTTAATCTCCCATGTTCACTAGATCATGTCAACAATTTCTATTTAATGTGTTTTTCAAATGAAATATGCATAACCATGAGGAAGAATGCTAAATAGAAGCTATCGAAACTGTTTTTATAGGAAGCTTTTGTAATGCTATAGGAAAGTCCTGGAACCATATAAGGACTTCCAGATTTGAACTTGATGCAACAACTCAATGGAAGGAAGCTTAAAGCTTGTAAAGAAAGCTATTTCTAACCTATATAATTCACGAGAACAACTCAACAAATAGAAAATATCAAGTTCCCAAGTTTCTACAAGAAAGTACAAAGTGCGTCATTCACTAAACTAATTGTAGTAAAAATGAAAGACATGAACAACATGAGAAATAAACATGAAATTGAGAAAGAGAAGAGCACACAAGGGTCTCTAGAGCTCATATGGATGGGCTTTCCGCAAGATTCTTCGAGACTTGATAGAAATGCAACACTAGTTGCTTGGAAAGAAAGACTTTTTTGCATTAACTTAAATAAAAAATACATAAGTTTGAATGAGAAAAGTTGCGGAGCTCCAATATAGTGAAAAACAATGCTTCCCCCCACCCTCTAGGCCTATCCTTGACTTTCCTTCTTATACATTTTTTTCAAGAAACAACCACTGTCACTCATTGTTGATAAGGCCTAGATTCGAGCAATGTTAGAGCTTGTAGTGGAGGGAGCAATATCCCTATCTTTATGGTGGGTTGCTGGAATAAGATCCATTGCTCCCAAAAACTTGTCAAATTAATGTGCTAACGCTACCAAATCTCATGAAAATCATTAGTATGTTTAAATCACTTAAGTATTCACTTAATACACTGAATACCATGTAAATCATCCAAATGTGGGTAGAGGCTATAGATGGGCCTTTAAGCATCATTACAAGGGCCCACCAAACTCAATTACAAACTTATCCAAGAAATGACAGAAAACACTATTCATAAGACACAAAAGATGTAGGTGGAGTTGTCAAGCCAAATGCAATGGCTACAAACTCATAATGTTTATACATGGTTTTGAAAGCTATTTTAAAAATGTCTTCATCCTTTGTCATCACTTGATGGAGCCTATCCTCAAGTTCTCTTTTCAAAGAACTTTACTTCTCTCAATCAATCATATAAATAATCTATTTCTATGAAGAGGATTTTTAATTTTGATGGAAACTTTATTCAATGCCTATAATGATTACATAGCTTGATAGTCCCATCTCTGTCTCTGAAAAAATAATGGTTCTCTTCAAGAAGAGACACTTGAATCTATATATCATTTCTTTAGCAATTCTTCAAATTGCATTTGCAACTACTTCAACTTTGGTGTACTAATTTTGTACAAATTCTTAGATACTAGTGTAGCTCCAAGTACCAAAACTATAGAGAAAATTGATGTCTCTTTTTGGATGTAATCCTAGAACTTCTTGTGTAAACACATCAAATTATTGTAACACTGGAAAAACTACAAGAGTTGGGCCTTTGCCTTTTGTTTGATCCACAACACGGACTACATATAGTTGAAACCTTTTTTTGATGCATTTTTCCCACTATAAAGTTGAAACTTGCGTTATGGATACTGGCCTTGGAATACTTTTCACTATTCTTTGGTTTCCTTCTTCATCAAGATGATTAAATTTCTCGCTATAATGATATAGAATGGTATGGTGTAGCTCCGACCAATCTATTTCAATGAGAACATTATCTAAACCAAGTGGTTATAGATTTATACTTGCACGGATATGGAATCCATTCATCTTTAAATGATAATGATTCACCATCTCATTGGTTTCTCTCTTGGTTTTAGTAGTTCATGAACTAGCCAAGAGTTGGTATGCTTACTCCACTTAAGAAGAAAACTACTAACAAAAGAAGAAGTACCATAACTATTGTTGGCCTAGGGATCCAAATTGAAATTTATTGCTTTGCAATCTAATCTTCAATTTCAATCGTATTTGATTGTTGGTATGCCTAACAATCGTTAAAGATTGCATAGGTCCGGGGAATGTTCAACACTTCATAATTCATTTTAGTAGCTTCTTGAATGTCTTAGAAAATATTTATTTTGTCTCTGCAATTTCAACAATTTTTATACTTATGTTCCTTTCTGCATCCTCAACTTTTAATTGGGTGCCTTGCTCTTTCTCCCAAAGATTTAGTGAAGGCTTTATCCCAAATTGAGCTATCTGATTTTGTTGTAATGTGTTGGTACTATTTCTAAAGAAGGGAAGTTTACTCTTATCATACACATATATATTTCTGTACTACTTCTTCTAACATCTTGGGTTTGTTAAATTGAATTGAATTTTTATAGAATAAAGCTAACCACATAAGAAACATTGTGTTTTTACCTTTAAATCTTTGTTGTAGTTGACATCCTATTGATGGGTTGAAATAAACAATGTCAACAATAGGGGTTTACCTTGGAAAAGAGGTCTAATTAGATTCATCCCTGTTTGGTATAGGAAAACCTTTCAGATTAATGACCCAACAACCTTTCAATGTGATTTATTATATGTGAATTAACCTTTAAAATGCAATAAGCAGAAATTGTGAATTAATATATAAACTTGTTGAGAATAGCAACAAGAAATGCTAAAAATAACATTCAGAATATTCCAATTTTAATTTGTCATTGAATTAAAATTGAGAATTAAAATTCGAATTTAGTCTCACGAGCTACTTGAAAAATAATTAATTAATTCATCTTGAGTTAATTAGTTGGAGAAATTCAAGCATGAAGTCTTTGTGAAGTTATGCAACAGTTATCCCTTAAATTAAGGAGATTATCCCTTAATTAAGGAGATAAGGATGAGTTGTAATTAGTTAGCTCAGTTAACTGAGTTAAGTCCAGTTAAATTAGTTCCAAATAGTTTGAGGATCTAATTGTGAGTTCAGTGATTTAATGCATGCATGCATGAAACTAGTGTATTCTAGATAATTGGATATTCTTTCATAAATAACTCATGCATGTCAGTTCAGACAAAGACCCAGTTGAGATTAAAGACAGGGACATTGTACTATCAGTTGGAGGAATTTTCCTATAAAGGAAACTCATCCATGCATAAGGAACAAGGTTCCTTGAGGATTGCGCAGTTTTACAGGGTGTGAGATTAGTGGTACACTTGGTAACAGGAGGATCACCCAGGAGAAACTGCGCAAGGAAATAGGAGGCTTGGAGGGTAGAGGAGAAGGTTTGTGAGAAGCCTTATTTGCCTGTGAGCATCCAAGAGGATTGTACTGAGAGCTGGCTAGCTGTGAGAGCTAAAACTTTGTGTAATCTTGATGTATTTCCACCTTGTATGATAATACAGATAGCGGGGTTTTGAGCTGAGGCTTTCCCCAGAGTATTCTTTTGTGTTTCATGTGTATTGATTCTTCTTCTCTGTTATATGTGTTCTGCTTGATCTTGCTCAAATATATTAAGCTTTCTCAAGTTTGATTGTAGAAGTAGATTAAGCATTTTGCTTTAGTTATATTGCATAATCAGGTTAATCTACAGTGAAAATTTCTACATGGTATCAGAGCTAGCTGATCTATAGAGAAATTTCTACATGGTATCAGAGCCAAGTTTATTAAAGCAAAGTTTATCTAAGCTGTGAACAATATATTGAGAAGAAAATTTGAAGTTTGAAGTTCGGGATTGTAGGTACAAATTGAATTCATCTCATACTTTAGGTTGGTCAATGGCGTTCTATGTCTTGAGACTCGAGTATGCCTTGGATGCCAGCTCGAATTAAATAGCATGGAAAGATCGCATGGAAGTGGTATTAGAAGACAATGGTTTGAAGGATTTCATTGATTAAGAAATCCCCAAGCCAGTTGCAGCTAATGCACAAGAATTGGCTGAATGGAAGAAGTGTGTGGCGAGGACGAGACAAATCATCCTTGAGGGAGTTCGAGACCATATTGTCTCGAGTCTCCATGGGAAGGATACTCCATATTCAATGTGGAAGACATTGCAGGACCTCTACTAGAGCAGTAGCGACGAGAGGAAATTGGCGCTCAATGACAAGCTTCGAAGAATCAAGATGGAGAACGGTGATACTATTTCCACATATCTGAACAAGCTCACCACCTGTAGAGATGAGCTTGGAAGTGTGGGAATAACTACTGCCGATGATGATATGGTGAGCCTTGCTCTCCTTGGCCTTCCAAAGAGCTGGCATAGCTACCAGGGCTTTGTGAATGGAAGGGAGAAACTACCGAATTGGGAACGACTGTGGTTAGGTCTCATGCAGGAGGAGATCAGGAGGAGCACTCAGGATGGTTCTTCATCAAAGAATGATGATGAAGAAAATCTGGCCTTAGCAAGTAAGGCAAGGAAAGGGAAGGAGAAGGCGTCCCATTCTGAATCGAATTCTTCTCATGGAGGGAAGAAGGTTGACAAGTCTAAAGTGATATGCCTTAATTGTCATGAAATGGGTCATTATGTGACTAATTGCCCATCGAAGAAGTCCAAGAAGGGGTCCTCGGAAGGATCTGAAGGTGAGGCATTAGCCTCTCAGTTCGAGATGGAATTCACTCTCATCGCATGCATGGTGTCATCGATGATGGGTTGTGGTTGGTTTCTTGACAGTGGAGCCTCATTCCACATTACCGACGATAAAAGTTTATTCAGTACCTCGGAGGAGAAAGACCTCACGATACTCATAGAGATGGGTGACGATGAAAGGTTTAGTGTTTCAGGAGTGGGCACGGTTTCTTTTCAGAGGGAGCATGGAGCTCTCATCACCTTGACAGATGTGAAATATGTGCTTGGTCTGAAGAAGAATTTGGTATCGATTGCGATGTTGGAGGACAAAGGCTACGATGTTGTCTTCAGTAAGGGAAAAGTTTTCCTTAGATACAATACCACGAGACATGTGAAACAGATCGGTTCATGAATCAAGAACCTGTTTGCACTTGAGGTACAAGATGCATGCAAAGCCTTGAGGATCAAGGAAAATGTTAGAGACTTGGTGGTTGAGAGGGATAGTACATTACCTCTCAACATGTAGTCCCAGAAGAAGTCTCAGACAATTGTGGAGGAGCCACAATTGGAGAAGCCAAGAGGAGACTGATTGGAGGCATCCAGTCATGCGGAGGCCTCCAGTAGGGGGAAACTTCCAGCCAAGTGGGCAGAGGGATCACATGCAACCATACCTCCAGGTGCGAGTTGGGTCGATGTGAAGTGATAGTTCCAACAAGACTGAAATTGGGCAGGGTCCATTGAGAGGTTTTATCTCATGGATCATACCTTGCTATGGGAGCCCAAAGCACATAATAGTGGGAGGAATCAGTGGGATTGATGCAATCAGAGATCAAAGTGATAGAGGCTAGAGCAATCAGACACTGAAGAGTGCAAAGAAGGGTTGACAACAGTGTAGAAAGGCTAAGTCAGCAGAAGCGCAGAGTTTTCAGTCGACAGAGGCAATAGCAGTGAGAGACTTTGATGACAGAGGCATCATTTTGATTCATGTTGGATGTTTTTTTTGTTTCTGGAGTTGCTGGAGCTACAACACTAGAGGGAAGTGTTGCATGTAGAACATTCCAAATGTTTAGGATCGGGATCGAGTTGAATTCCTTTCTTGTTGAGAGGGAGTGTTGAGAAAAGCAACAAGAAATGTTAAAAATAACATTCAGAATATTCCAATTTTAATTTGTCCTTGAATTAAAATTGAGAATTAAAATTCGAATTTAGTCTCACCAGCTACTTGAAAGATAATTAATTAATTCATCTTGAGTTAATTAGTTGGAGAAATTCAAGCTAAAAGTCTTTGTGGAGTCATGCAACAATTATCCCTTAAATTAAGGAGATTATCCCTTAATTAAGGAGATAAGGATGATTTGTATTTGAGTTGTAATTAGTTAGCTCAGTTAACTGAGTTAAGTCTAGTTAAATTAGTTCCAAACAGTTTGAGGAACTAATTGTAAGTTCAGTCAGTTAATGCATGCATGCATGAAACTAGTGTACTCCAGATAACTGAATATTCTCTCATAAATAACTCATTCATGTCAGTTCATACAAAAGACCTAGTTGAGATTAAAGACAGGGACATTGTACTATCAGTTGGAAGAATTTTCCTATAAAGGAAACTCATCCATGCAGAAGGAACACGGTTCCTTGAGGATTGCAACAATTTTACAGGGTGTGGAGATCAATGTTACACTGGTAACAGGAGGATCACCTAGGAGAAACTGCGCAAGGAAATAGGAGGCTGGAGGGTAGAGGAGAAGGTTTGTGAGAAGCCTTGTTTGCCTATTGAGCATCTAGGAGGATTTTACTGAGAGCTGGCTAGCTGTGAGAGCTAAAGCTTTGTGTAATCTTGATGTATTTCCACCTTGTATGATAATACAAAATAGTGGGGTTTTAGCTGAGGCTTTCCCTAGAGTATTCTTCTGTGTTTCATGTGTATTGATTCTTCTTCTCTGTTATATGTGTTCTGCTTGATCTTGCTCAAATCTATTAAGCTTCCGCAAGTTTGATTGTAGAAGTAGATTAAGTATTTTGCTTTAGTTATATTGCATAATCAAGTTAGTCTACAGTGATAATTTCTACATGGTAAGCTAGCTGATCTATAGAGAAATTTCTATAAAACTAATCTACAACTAGTTCTAATTTAGTAAAAGGAAAATGAAAGAGAATCGAATTATATTAATATATTTTTTAAAAAGAAAGCAAAATTTTATATTGGTTCAAAATAGAACTGCGTGGAGGCTAGAAATGGATTACATCCCTTTGACACATCAAATTTCCACAAAACTACACAAAGATCAGAACATACATCCAGTTTCTTGAGAGTCTTAACAAAACAAGATTTCTAAGTTGGACCTTAGGTGGCCAATCTTACATATGTACCCAAAATATACATACTTATGGAAACTTTCTTCTTCTTTTATCTCCTCGTCATATTGAAGCAAGCTAGGACCTTTGGTTTCCATAGGATCAGAAATTTGATGGACAAATTCTTCTTCCTTTTGGATTGTTTTGACTGAGTTTTCTATTATTTGATTATTAAAAGCCAATGAAAGATTTTCCACTTGCTGAGAAAGAAGAAAACTGTGGAGTCTATTGTGTTTCATGTCTACAGAATCAATTCTCTACTTTTTAAGTAGAAGAATACCCCTAACATTGACATTATGGGTTGAGGAAGCCTGCTCCAATTCGATTTTTTTTGAATAAATTACCAACAATGCACTAGTATTAGCTTGAGATATCTCCTCATGATGATGAAGAATTTGTCGAAATTTTCTACAAGCTTCGTTGTCCATAGCAAGAGAAAGAAAAAGCCTAGAAAAATCTCAAAATTCAAAGTAGCTACAGAAAAAACAAGAAAAAAATGGGGTAAGCTCCATAGGTCCATGCTTAGAGGAGACCAAAGGTGAGCTAAAAAATTGCAAACCAACCATAATTAACCCATTCACAAAGCACTTGGAATTTTTGAATTGAAACTTTGTTCTATTCCCGAAAATTGCAACTCAAATGAACCTAAAAATCCCATATATATTTACTAGAATGAAAATGCAATATTTTAAAAGTTTCCTTACTAGTTATTTGAAAATAAAATAGTGGGATGTTTCTACCATTGAAAAAGGAGAAACTTCTTTGTGCTGTGAGTCAACTACATTAACACTCAGTTGCTTTAGAAAACCTCTAGCTAAGGCTTGATGACGTTGCAAAACCAAAACTATTCAAAGCTTAGATGTGAATACTCCCACCAAGAATACCTTGATGATCGGAGAGAAACATGAGGCCTACACAAAAACCACCAGCAAAACCACCAACATGACCACCACTGAATCCTAACAAGGGTCCAACACAAAGACCACCACCAAAACCACCAACATGACCACTGCTAAATCCTAACAAGGGGCCAACACAAAGACCACCGCTAAAACCACCAACATGACCACTGTTGAAGCCTAAAAAGAGGCCAACACAAATACCACCACTAAGACCCAAATAACCAAGAGCCACAAGGCACGCTAAATATCCATACAAAAAACTCCAAACATCCATAATCCCACATTTTCGAATCCCAAAGCTCAAAGGGAATTGAATTGAAATGAATATAACATGTAAATGAAATTGAATTGGGGTAACCTAGCTTCCCCCTTTGTCCTTCCCAAGACATAACCAAACCGTTTTCATTAATTGATTCATGATGAGGATATCTTTCATTAGTAGCTAGTTGTTGATTAATATAAGAGATTGAACTAATGCTTAGTTTCCTATTTTTTGACAATATTTATGGGCTAAAATCAATGACAACATAGGCCCAATGATTAGTGTATAAGTTTAGATCTTGTTTGATATGCAAGAATGAGACTTTTTCAAATGAAGGGAGTTCATATTTAATTGTGGAAAGTAGGATTTTGAGTTCATTCCCCATAAGATTTAAATGACCTATCATCATTTTGATGATCAACATTGAGTCTCCAAAGATTGTTAAGGATCTAATCCTCCCCCCCTTAGCAATGCATATATCACACCATAGGGAGTAAGTCTCTTCCAGGTTATTCGAGACCGTTCCTATCCCCCAAACACAATGAATGATCTTATTTCCTATAAGATCACGAATTTTTGCTATTTAAAGAAAAACATGAAGTAATTTGTTGTTAATAGAACAAACAAACAAATATCCAATGCTTCCATTACAAAGGTTTGTACCCAGATTGCAATCTAGATTCTATATTCACTACAGTACCAATCTTTTAAAGGAAAAAAAATTTAAAACTCATAAATAACATTCAAGAATAGTCCATAAATATAAATAAAACTCTTATAGTATGATTCAATGTTGCATTGCTAGAGAATAGTCTTTCATTTGCACAAATAATGAATTAAACTATTCAAACTATTGGCCACAATGAGATCTTAATATTAACTTTTAGAGAAAAGGTAGTTTGTCAAACAAAGTTTAAGGATTCAAAATCCATTCTCTTTTTTATTTTCTAATATGTACAGATCTTTACAAAATCATTTTTTCTTCTTGTTTCACAATCCAAATGGTGTTGATTTTCTAGTGCAATTAGGGTTAGCACAATATTTCTAAAATTATGGTAATTACTTTTGATGTAGATTTTCTTTTAACTTTCCAATATATCATTAAGAAATTATACTTTAGAAATTCAACAATAAAGAACAATAGAACAATAGAGATCACAATGTGCAAAAAAGAGAGATAAGATTTACTTTGGGAAAACCCACTACGAGGAAAAACCTAACAACCTTTTCAATAGAGAACTTCTTCTTGCTCAATGAGAGACACACCTAGACCTATGGTCAAACCTAGTCTTCTCCTCCAAGTCAAGTCACCCAAACTGATCCCACGCTTTTCTCTTGAACCTACACTTCCAGAATTTTAGCCCTACTGTAATAGACAAATGCCTAGAATTTTGGCCCTGTAGTAGTTTCCCTAGTCACCTAGAAAGTTTTGGTCCCTTGTAATAGTTACCCCAAAAACTACGAATCACAAAGAGAGATATTCTTTCACACATGCGAGTTGCTAGATAGAGAGAAAATTAAGCATTCTTCTTCGTCCTTTTTTGTAATTCTTGTCCTTCGCTCACTTGCCTAGAAACTGTCTTGAGAGAGGAATGCAAATTTCCCAAATGAGGAGCTCGAGCTACCTTTAAGTAGTCTGTAGAGTTAATGGATAAGTCTCTTGGCCAGGGCCGATTTGACTTGGAGGGAAGCCGAATTGTCACTTTTGGAGCCAAAAATTTCATTTTGAAATTCAAATTTACATCTTTTAAAAAGTCGCAATGGGACTTTGACTCAAAATAAATTTTCCTTCGACTAAAGCATTTATGAATGTTCTTTACAATGATAAATAACACTACATAAAGTGACCAAAAGTACATTATAAAGACCGACCATAGTTACAAATTTAGCACTCCCTCTTAATCAGGGAGGCATTCATAATCACTGTCATAGATGTTCTCAAATTGAACAAATTTGTCTAAAGAAAAGGTTATCCATTATTACTATCATCATCATTTATCATTAACATCCTCTAGTGGTCATATCTGGGGTGGTACCAAACCCATGGAAATTTCATCATCGTATTAGGACTCACTCCTCCAGAGTGATCGATCCTCGAGTCACATGGCCACTACCTAGGCCAAAATGCTGAGACCCTCAACTAGCAAGCACTCACTCACCCTTCCTGGTGAGAACTTTGGGCCAAGACCTCACTCAACCCCTTCCTGGTTGGTGATTGGGTCTAGATGTTGAACATGACCTCACTCCACCCTATTCAGTGTGTGATTAGGGTCCAAGACCTCACTCCACCCTTCTGGTGTGTGATCAGGGTCCAGATGATAAAGGATCTCTTTCCACCATGCCTGGTGTGTGATCTGGGTCCATGACCTCACTCCACCATTTATGACACTGCCTGTTGAGCCCTCTGGGTCTCTTGTACCCATTCTCCCCTTCAGTAGAATGTCCATCCGTGTTGCGGAGAAAAAACACTCCCTTTCAACGAAAGGGGTGATCTCCACGAGCCCCAACTTGACTTTGAAGTACATGAACTTGTCCCTCGGCAACGACTTCGTAAAAAAATCAACTGTTTTCTCATTGGTGGAGATGTATTCAAGCCTTATTGCTCTTCTCTACACCATGTCACAGATGTACTAGTACTTGATCTCAATATGCTTTTACCTGTCATGGAACATAATATTATCTGAAAGCTTAACACAAATTTGATTATCGTAGCGTATCACCATCAGTTCCAACTCTTGGCCGAACAATCCTGCAAACAACTTCCAAAGCCATACTGCTTTGGTACAAGCCTCATTGGTTGCGATGTACTCTACCTCAACAAGGCTGAGTGCAATCGACCTTTTTTTTTCTCATCCATGATATCATAGTGGATCCTAAACTAAAGCATATTCCCTAGGAACTTTTTCTGTCTTCAACACTTCCCGCCCAATCCATGTCTATATATCCCTGAAGTTGTACATCATTGTTTGCAACATACCTCAAGCTATAGTTTAATGTACCATGAAAATATCTCAAGATGTGCTTTGCTGCAATCCAATGCTCATGTCTCGATTCTACCTGGAACTAGCTCAAGGTGTTCACAACAAAGAAAATGTCCAACCTGGTGTTAACCAAATACATCAACATACAAATTAGTCACCAATACATAGTGGATCTACCAATCTAGAGTCAAAGCCTCTTAACTTATTCGATTTAGTCACCATGGGAGTCGCATAGATTTTCAATCCATCATACTGATTCTATGAGGGATCTTTAACACATACTTTCCTTGACCAAGGAAGACTTCTCCAAGTTTTTTCCATGCTTCTAATCCCAAGTAATAGTGCATCAACCCAAGATCCTTCATATCGAATTCAGAAGCCAACTACTTCTTTCACTGAATGAAAAGAGGCTTGACCCTTGGCAGAAACAAGTCATCAACATATAATAGTAAGATCACATGTGCATTCCTCACAACCTTAAAGTAAAGGTTTGGATCGGCTTCGCTCTTGGTAAATCCCAGTCTCATCACATAACTGTCGATATGAGTATATCAAGCTCTCAGAGCTTGCTTGAGTCCATACAGGGCCTTTTCAACTTGCAAACATGAGACCCCTTTCCATATACCTCAAATCCTCGAGGTTGCTCTATGTACACCTCTTCCTCAATCAAACCATTGAGGAAACTGTCTTCACATCCATCTGGTGCAAATTCCATCCAACACAATAATAAGAGAAATGATGGATCTAATGGAGGTGTACCTACAAATTGGAGAAAAATTCTCATCATAGTCTTCTCCCTCTTTATGGGGGAATCCTCTAGCCATGAACTATGCCTTGTATTTGTCAATACTACCATCTGCAACATGATTTATTTTGTAGATCCACTTGGAAGTCACCACTGACATCCCTTCACGCATTGGCACAATTTCCTAACCATCATTCTTCATGACTGATTGATACTCTTCATTCATTACTTCCTTCCACACCTGCTGAATAGATACTTCTTCATACGTGGAAGGTTCTTCATAAATGATTTTTGTCATGAGAGTTGCACAATTGGAGAAACTATTAGGCTTCTTTACCTCTCGATATGTTCCATCAGGTGCTACATGTACTTCCACCTCTTCTAATGTGGATCTAAGCCATGTTGGTCTCTTCTTGATCTCTCTGAAACTATGAATGGTTCTACTGGATCTTCAGGCCCTTCTAGCATTCTAGTACATATGTAGAACTTGAATGTTCTTCTCTTGAGGTCTCCGGCTTTACCTCTTCCAAGGAATTTGTGGAGACTTTCTTAGACTTCCAATATGCCACTTTCTCGTTGAAGGTGACATCTTGGCTAACCTTAATTCGTCACTACTTTGGAATGTATATTCTGTAGGCTTTTGAAGATTCACTATATCTAATCAATATTCCTTTCTTTCTTGAAGGCTCAAGCTTGTCCCCATTATCCTTAGGAACATGAATATATACATGACATCCAAATATTCTCATGAGCTCAACCTCTGGCTTCCTTTTAGAGAAGGTTTCTTTAAGATTCATACCTTCTAGAACTCTATGAGGACTTCGATTTTGAATGTACACAACTTTTCGTGACATTGCGCCCCATAAGAACAACAACAAGTCCAAATCATGCATCATGGCTTTGAAAAATTCTTCAATGGAACTATTCTTTCATTGTGTTACACCATTATGTTGTGGATTATAGGGGAAAATTAGCTCCCTCTTAATCCTAGCTTACTTGCAAAAGGAAACAAGCTCGTTTGAGGTGTATTCTCCTCCATTATCAGATCTCAGTATCTTGATATTTTTACTTAAGATAAGAAATGGATAGAAGCCATGGATGAGGAGATCAATGCCATAGAAAGAAACAAGACATGGGATTTGGTTCAGCTACCAAAAGGTAAAGAAGCCATTGGAGTTAAGTGGGTCTATAAGACCAAAAGCATTGCTAAAGGCAAGATAGAAAGGCACAAGGCAAGACTGGTTGTCAAGGGATACAAGCAACAGTATGGAAAGATTATGAGGAGACTTTCTGATCCCATTCCAATCACTTTGAGACAATCATCGCTCCAGCATGATAGGGGGAGGCAAGGGAGTTTCATCCAGACTAGAATCACTGTTGGGACATATTCATCCAGATTGAATTCAAGTGTCCACTTATTCAAATTCATCCTTCGTGACCGAAGAAAGTAAGTACCATTGTGAAGTATCACATGTCTATCCCTGTGGATCTCAAACAAGAATGTGAAAAAGTTTTCCACTTCAACTTTGAATTCCTGGAAATTTTCAAATACCTCATCTTTTGTCTTCAAGAGATATATCCATGTCTTACGAGAGAATTCATCAATAAATGCCACGTAGTATAACAAACCACCAAGCGGTTTTATGGGCATCAGACCACATGCATAAGAATGAATCAGGTCCAAATCTTCCTTAGATCTATTATCACTGTTTGGAAATGGTTTCTTGATGTTCTTCCTAGGAGAACAACCTTTGCATACACCGTCATTCATTATATGTAGTTCAGAAACCCCTGACACTATTTCACTTAATTCAAGCAATTGTCTAAAATGAAGATGTCCATACCTTCACTGCCATAACACACTTGGATCTATTTCATCATGTACTAAATCTTGATCTGGTTGACTCACAAGGCTATACAGTCTTCCATTACGAATCCAAATAAGCCTAACATCATCTATACTAGAGCCCTTTGACCACAAGACTTTTCCATGCACAAAAACAACCCTATCTCCTTTATCTTCTAAACAAGAAACAAGACAATATTTTTTTTTTCAAAACTAGGACATAAAGGGAATTGTTGAGATGAACGTGGTTACCAAATTCCAGGTCTATGGATGCCTTTCCAACTGCTTTGAATGCATAACTGTTATTGTCTCCCAATTCAACCCGTTGAGACAACTTATTTTCTGTCATGCTTGAAATATTCCCATGCTCTCCGGTCATGTGCCTTGATGCTCCACTATCTACCAGCCACATGTCATCATCATCTGCAAAGGAACCTATTAAAGCAGAGAAGTAGAAAAAATCATTTCCACCTTTGGTCTTCTTTGGTTTTTCATCTTCTTCAACTTATATTGCGGAAGCATGTTGTTTCCCTTTTTTTTTCTTGTTAACCATATTAGGAAAATTTCTCTTTAAATGTCCATATTCTTGACAACCATAACATTGTATCTTTGATAAGCCTTTCTTCTTATTAGAGGAGGAAGATCCCTTTCCTGACTTCTTATGTTGATGTCCAAACTTCTTTCCCTTGCTCTTGAAGCGAGTCGTAAGGGCTTGAACTTCTTCACCTTGATGATCTCTAGTCATCAATCTTGCTTCTTCTTGTGCACATGATGTACATAATTTTTCAAATGAAGGAGCTTATTTCCAATTTCTTATGCTTACTGCAAATGCATCCCATGATCTAGGGAGATCTTTGAGTGTTGTAGTCACAAGTTCTTGATTGGTAATTGATTCTCCAATAGCTTGAATTTGATCTCTTATTTGCAAAATCCTCACGAAGTATGAAGCCACAATGTCGTCATTAGTCATCCTGGTATTTCAGAACTCATTCTTCAAACTCATGGACTGACCAACATTCTTGATAGTGTAGATATTTATTAGGGCATCATACATATTCTTGGAGGTATCATGATTTGTGTTATAGACATATTTTGGCACTGCAACCCCAATCTCAATGTCCATAAACCAAGGGATTCTAAGCCCTTGAAAGTGTTGTTTCATACCCTAAAGAAACAAGGTCAGCTGATTACATCATTTCCCAAAAGTTCTCCCTGAAAAACTGCTCAGAACTAGTCAAAACTGGACCATACAAACTGCTCCATGCTAAGGGTGCGATTCATCTCACCTGTTACACATAGAGGGTGCGATGCATACTGAAAAGCCCTTATGTAGGGTGCGATGAGTGAGAGCAGACAAATGGCAGAGGCAATTTGCTAAGTGGAAACCCAGATAATCTTCTAGAAACTGCTCATTTGACACTTTCCTCTTTGAATTCGCCTAGGGATGAGTAAGAGATCATGAAATCTCCAAGTGGAACCAAGAAATATCAGTGAAATGACACTAATAAAAAACCTAGAAGTTGACTCACCCACCTGCAAATACCTATATATGGATCCCTCATCCTAGAGATCCAGAGGCTGGAATTTTGTATTTTGTAAGGAAGTGCTGTTGGTTTCTCTGTGAAACATTGTATTGTTGGGTGATCTAGCTTTTTCATGAGGTGAAGAGGGCTTTCATGCTGGGAGGATGGCGCTGGATCAGACAGCTTGGTTGTAATCCTCTCTTCTACTACTTCTATCAATAAAGCTATTTGAGTTTTCCTCCATATACTTGTATATCTCTGAATCTTGTATTTGTGTATGCATTTGTATGGTTAATAGACATTTGATCCTATATTGTTTATGGTTATAGATCTCTATGCTTTGATGGTATTTTTCTTCTTTGACTCTACAGGTGTTCTTTGAAGCGGGACAAGTGAGGAAGGAGTGGTGAAAGCTCTATCAAGAGAGAGAGGAAACAAGCAAGGAGCCATGCGAAAGACTGAGGTTGTTACTCTCTGCTTCTTTCTCATCTATTTCTCAAAAAGGAAAACACAAGTGACTTTAAATTGTTTGTTTCTAAGATAGCTACCTGTCTTAGTGGGACTAGCAGCTCTGAATGGACACTAGTTTTCCCGATAACAAAAAGGCGACTCCATCGGGGAGTGAATAGTTTGTTTGTTTGTTTCTATTTGTTTTCTTTATAAACTACAGATGGAGCCTGAAGTTAAGCCAGCTAGCCTTCAAACTGCATTTGCTATGCAAGTGCAAAGTAGATTAATGCTGCTTCAGTCCATCTTCGGGTTTGTTTATGAACTGAACAACTGACTTGCAAACATCCTAAGTGCCCTGGTGGTAGCTCAAGTAACCTCATTAGATCAGTCCCTGTACTTTGTGTTTACTGTCTATCATTAGTTCAGCCTAAATCCTTGAACTTAGCCGCAAACTGTGAGTGAAAACCAAGCTCAGTCTCCTCCCTGGCCATTGCACTGTCTCTCATTGGCAACCTGGATGCATCACACCTCCCGTGTGTAGCAGGTGAGATGCATCCCTGTTTCACTGTGTTATAGGTGCGATGATTGAGTGAGACTGTCTCTGCATCCAGATTTTGGTTTTTCTTTATTGTCTTCAGCTTTATTTAGTAGTTTTGCTGTCTATGATCAGTATGTCACTGTTGAAACCTTCTTCCTTTGCATTATTCAGCCTCCATTGATAAAGAATTGTGAATGTTTTTTTATGTATTTTTCATCATTTACAGCTCTCCTTTGCAAATAGTAGCTTAATTGAACTGTCGTCTTTTGATTTGAAAGTGTTGCAAGTCTAGTTTTCAGTCAAAGAAAAGAGTGTTGTAAAGTTTTCCTCTTTTAGATAGTCGATTACACTTTTTCCATTGCATTTGATTTGAATCATCAATTCTTTGAAGTGTCGAAAGCAGTTTCCAAGTCGAAATTGAAAGTGTCGTCTTAATCTTCCTTTTGTTTTTTGAAAAGAAATTGCTAAAGTGTCGCTTTGAAGAAAAGTAATTCAGATCTGTACTTAGTTTTCTTTTTGTCATTCACACATTAAGAAAACTGAAAAAACAAATACATGCATGTGCATTTGCATTTAGACTGCATGTGGAAATTGATTTAGGAAAGTGCATTTAGTGTGTGCTCTCTGCTCTATGTTGAAACAATTGTACTTCTCTTTCCTTAGTAGCTAGGATTTTCATTGCAAAAATAAAGTAAACGACTGTTTATCATCTTAGATTGCATATTTAGGAATTGTATATCTACATCACGCGGTGAACCTTAAAGGCAAACTTCTTAAGAAAGATCAACTGTAAAATAAACCTCAATGAACATAAAAATGCTTTGGAACCTAATGCACAACATCTAGAAGTCTAGGCTAGAGACATATTCCGGCATCGTAAGACCTGGTAACTATCGTTTTCATCATAGGTTGGGTGATTCCTCCTCTTTGATGCGACAAGTGCCAGTACGGACTTGTGCTCCCATGTACCGTCAAGTATATATTGGGAGACCACAATAGGCTATATCCTTTATCCTTAGGAAGCCATGTCTGCCGCCCTATC